>JAHZMZ010000967.1:0-14803 GCA_027743805.1 Lepidocyrtoides sp. E14
CTCTTTCTCCTCAGTCTGCCATTCGACTGCTATTTCTTAATGAGAAGAACCAAAGTGAAGGAGGTTTCTTTTGCCTGGGCATTTTCATCCTTTGTTGCAGGTGTTTTATTATTAATATAATATTTTATAACAACTTACAACAAGAAAACTATCATAATTTTTCAAAATATTTTCAAATCACTTAAATCATGACCAATCTTTATGATTTTTTTTTTGTTTAAAATATTTTTAAAAAATGCTGTAACATGAGCAATAAGTGATGATGATGATGGTGATGCTAAAGAACGATGAACAAGAAGATCATCATGATGATAACCGTCATGAAGTGAAATAAACAACCGACTTTTCCTTTTATTAAATTTTTCAAATAAGTAAAGAAAGACGGCGGCGGTGAAGAAAAATGCGTTTTAGTTGAAAATTATTGTGTGTAATAATAAGTGTGTCTTTATTAATATTACCATCATGAAAAGAAATTGAGTTTTTATCCTCTGGCAAGCAGCTTTTAAAGCAAAGTTAATGCACTACAAATAGCTCATGATGAAACACTTTTTGCTGCTACCGCACACACTTCTCTTGTTGCTGCACTCCATTGCCAGATTTAATACTAGCATACCACCACCACTGCGACTGACTTGAGCGTTTACATGCCATCAGTCATTGGAATTATAATGCACGTCTAAAATTCAAGCAGTCTGACTCTTTTGATCAATTCAATTCCGCGGTAGCAGCCAAAGCTCCTACATAGCATTGACTTGACTCTACTCGACACAGAACTTTTTTTTAAAAACTTATTCACTCGCTCACTCACTTCATTCACCTACGTACTACGTACGTATATATACTTACTATTCAATTGAATCCTCAAATCTAATAATAAATCTAATACGTACCATCACCAGCAAGTATATTATCATGAATGAAAAATGCCGAATTGTTCTGTCTGATTGCTGCTGCTGGTTCTTGACTGTCTCACTCACTCACTAAGCTGTCTCTTGACGTGCCGAACATTCGCTAACCAAATTTAGTTTTCCGCAGACTTCCACCACCACTACTACTACTACAACTCCTGACGCGAGTACGTCCGTTCGTCTACTAAAAACACACCAGACCACATATACAGAGAAAAAAAAATCATCATAATGTTTGTGGTGGTGGTAGTAGTAGTGGTGTGGTGAGTGGTGGTGATCCTTGCCATTGCACTACCGTTGCTGAACCATAACGTACAATTTCAATTAAAACTACAATAGTTACTGGGCAGATAAAAGACCATTCTTATTCACTTGTCTGATGTATTGGGCAGATAGATAGTACGCAGACAGATTCATAGACAACAATATACGTTATACCTACATCTGATAATATAGTCTGACGAATTGCATGATACGATGGGGGAAGTATAGATAAAGCAATTACAATTTACGGGGATAATGTTCTTTTAGGCTAACAATGTTTCTTTTCGCGATGCCATACTCTACATCAAGACTCGAAATTCTGATTACGATGATGATGATGATGATGGTGATGTTCATGTCTTACCATGAATCATACACACAACGTCGAGTCGAGGTTTCAAGTGGCACCGTCGCGGTACCGGCAGATGTACGATCATAAGTACGTTTGCACATTATATTTTCCTAAGTACATCACCACCAACACCATTAAAAATTAAACCATTTTTTTCCTCATGCAAAGTCTGGTAAGAATAATAATAATAATAATGCAATATGGCATACAGACAGATTACATGCATTCACGCTTTCACAAGTAATCATTACACAGTTTCTTTTGCACTATGAGCAATCTCTGACTAACTACTAGTCTGAATTGTCATGTTATATGTGTTCTGATAAAATACATGTCCATTCAAGTACTATAGCATGTAAAGATCCAACTTACATGTGTGTACAAGTGTGCGTGGTTCTATCCATTTATTTTTCATGTGAGTAGCAATTTGCGACTCGCAAACTAAAGAGAAACCTCTACCTACCTCAATCTTGTTAAATAATCCATAACGGCAGCACAAGACAAAACGGACGGTGAAATACACAGTGTTGAAACTATATACGTATGTGCATAGGTATGTATGTGTGTGTGTGTGCGAATTCCCCTAGTGAGCAATACATTATGTGTCTTACTTGACTAGAATAACCATATGCTATGCATTCCTTATTCAGTTTTTTTTCTCTAGAAGAGGAAAGAGAAACGACAATGACGATGATAATGATTATGTGAATACCTACTTTTTAAACGAATATGATGATAATGTTTCAAACATGATGGTGATGCTAGTAGTATATCAAAATTTGCAAGCCGGTTTTTTTTTACTTTTTCTACAGACTATGATAATAGAAGCATGGTGAATTTTGTGCATATCACAAGGTAATGGCAATAAATAATATAATATAAATGCTACCATATCACATTACTTACCACCATTACTACCGACATCATCAAGTTGTACTTTTTAGCTGTGTAGACTAGACACAATAGCGTAGGCAAATTTCAAGATGAAAAAAAAATTCAAATGATTTGACTAAATCAACCTTGGGCATAATATTTCATATATTTTTGTTCTAGTAATATACACATAAAATCCCATATTACGTTATGAGAGATGCATGCTTGTATCTCTATGTATATTATTACCACCGACAGACATCTATAGCTACACAGAGAAATTGAAGTCAACAGCACCAGATTCTTTCTTCAGACGTTTTTTGTTGGGTATGGTTAAGGATAAAAGGTTAGCAAGCTTTTACCTATATATAGGTAGACGAGACAAGACGCAGCAATCATTGCGCATGAAAAGATTTTTTTTTCAAATTTTTTGTAGACGGACAGATTATAATGTGCATTTTTACACAAACTAACTATAAAGTACAATCACACAATATAAAAACTGTAGTACAATGTTCTGCATTTAAATTTTTTCAAAAAAAAAATTGTGAAAACCCACTAGACTGGTGCTCTGGTGGCGGTGATACGATGGCTTGTTTGTGGTGGTAACAACATGTCGGTAGGTAAATGTGACTTGCATGCACGTCATATGTATGTAAGTATCTTAAAAGATGGTTACTTAAATCAGTGTTACATATGCACATACATGTGTATATAATATATTTATTTAACTAACTAAAGAGTATGTAATAAGTTGCAGAAGATATTTTGTAAAAATTAATAATAATGAACATTGCACGACATGATATAAAGAACGTTCAACCATGAAAAAAATCTTTTTTTTACTCGAGAGATCTTGATTTTTTTCTATTGGATAATTACGGTTAGGCAAATAGTCAGTTTAAAAGCACATTTTGTAATAATTTTGTTGTACAATGTCCACAAACTGTGAAAAGGAGTCGTTTTCTACAAAAATAGTACAAAAAATGCAAAAAAAACTTGCAGTCTGTTGTATATACTTGCTGGTAATCATAAAAATGACGTTTAGTTTTGATATTCTCATTATACATATCTTTAAGAACAAGTGCGAAAATATTCAAGATAAGATCAAAAACGGCCTATGGCCCATAACACACAACAAGTTACAATACCAGCAGCAATAAAAAGTGTAAACAGCATTATAACTACAAATAGGTCTCTTCTGGTGTAGTAATAAAATGCAGCAAAAGTCAGACAGGCCAGGCCAGGTAGGAGTATCCCATTCACCCAACCTGTAAACCTGCCTTCATTTAAACTTAACTTTTTTTTGCCTGCACCCAGCACAACAGCTGTAAATTAAAAGTTTATTTATTGTTTTTAAAATCATAAAAAAGTGGACGAAGAAACAGTAGCAGAAAAAAAAAAGATTTTCTAATGAGATAAGACTACCAAAAGAAAAAAAATCCTTTCTCGAGATTATTATTTCTAAAGCAAAGAGAAAAACTTGTATTTCAATCGTTGAATTGTTCCTGTACAAAATTCTGAATCTCTGGCATGCATGTAAATAATAGGTACCATTTTTGCTTTATACTTAGTTTGGCACTAATACTACAAAACAGCAAAAGTGAACGATTAAGATAAGTAAGTGACTATGCATGTATGCAACTCACTAATGTGACTATTCCTAAACACACTACAAGATTTTCTTTCCGCTACAACACAACCATAACTTGACAAACTGCTCTAAATGTTATACAAGAAATCCTTTTGCACCTTAAAAAAATATTTATTTTGCATCGCTCCCTACAATGCTTCATTTTTTACTCTTTTCTTCACTCCCACCACCATCGTCTTATCTCATTTTACAACTCTATTCTCTTCTTTCAACATAACTAAATGTTTGTACACTTCTTGTCAGTGTTTTAGAAACAAACGTCGTAATTTTTTGAGATCTGAACAACTGAACTGGGGAATATTTTTTGGTATTCCCTGATTCACCGCTTGGTTTTGGAAAAAATTTTCTTGCTTGTAGAGGTAGTGCAAAATTGTACGTAACATTTATGAACTTTGCAACAAGGCATTGCACAATTTTTTTTCTTGAAAATCTTACATATGATGATGATGATGGAAACCATTATTATTAGAGACAAGAGCCCTTTCTATTATTGTCCTGTTTACAGTACTAAAATGTGTTTTGTACAGATTGCTTTTTTTGACACGGTTTATGCGACAATAAATGCATAATATATACTAACAATTAGTATTTGCATATATGAATGCACTCGCTACTGACGTTGCTTGTATGACATTTTTAAGCTTCACTTTTAAAGTTTTAAGCAAATAAATTTTCCCTTGATGATGATAAACTTGAGAAGGAAAAAAAACTGTAATGTTGCAATAAACTTTTTTGTCATGTTGTTCCTCTTTTTTCCGCCCAAACAACACCGTCAAATTTCCTCTTCTTTTTAACCCATATTGAATCATACCGGAAAAAGACTGTATGCATCCTATCATGTGAGGAAGAAAAAAGTGAGAAAAAGTTTTTTATTTGTATTCTTGGTAGCAGTACTAGTAGATTGTAAATACCAGAGAAAATAAACTTTTTTAAAATGCACCATTATAAAATGAAATGCAGCGACAGAAGAGGATCTGCTCCTCCTTCTTCTCCTCCGGAAGACTATATGCAAGCATGCATGCATGCATATTGTGACAGTGGTAATGATCACATTATGACTTGGGCTATTGCATTGTCGTCACACAGAAATTCAAGCTAAAAGAAGGAG
This sequence comes from Lepidocyrtoides sp. E14, assembly GCA_027743805.1. NCBI lineage: Eukaryota > Metazoa > Arthropoda > Collembola > Entomobryomorpha > Entomobryidae > Lepidocyrtoides > Lepidocyrtoides sp. E14. Next base: position 5,160 of record JAHZMZ010000967.1, read on the forward strand.
TGAGAGAGACAGACAACACACATAAAATATAATATATGCATGTACAATTTTATATATGAATTATAAAAATAACTGATAAGCTATAAGGACGGAGAGAGAGAGAGAGAGAGAGATGCATGGCATGGCGAAGAAAAACAAGTGAAGAAAAATAGAAATAAAATGAGGAAAGAGAGGAAAAGAGACAGACGTAAAAAAATTCTAATTCGTATTCTAATATGAAAAGGAGAGACGAGCCGAATAAAAAAAACGTACACACATATTATACCCGTACATACGTAATATGCACCCAACTTCTGTTTTTCTTCTTATTCTCTTCTTCTTCTTGCATATTCCATATTCTTCTGATTGTACGATGATGCAGTGTGCATGTACTAACTTAATATGTGTCTATGTGTTTGTGTTGGTTCCATATAAAATAAAATAGCTTTTTTGAATGACATGTTATATGCTATTATAACATTACTACTACAAGTAACATTTTTCTTTTTACTACCATTTTGAAGAGGGCTATAATAATATCGCACCTGACGTAAATAATATTACAAGTACATTGAACGGTGCCAACACCGCATATTTTTCACTGTTGCTACTATTTTGATACACTACTACTTCTGCTTGATCGTCTCGCAGAGAAAAAAAGGAGAAGGAGCAGCAGCAGCAGCAGAGAAATAAAAGAGCTTTACCATTTCTGCTGGTGTGGTGCCACCACATATCACTTTACTATTATATCTTGCCATTTACCATTGCTTCTGGTTTATACCACCACCACCGCCGCCGCTAATACTACTACAACAAGTACTCTGCTGCATCCTTTAGTTATTTTTTTACGGTAATGGTTGGTGGTGATACAACATACTACGACAGTTGTACATGTAGTAAATAAATTGGCATGTTCAAAACGGAAAACGCCCCTAGAAAATCTTCAAGTGAGAAATATAGGAGACTATACAAGTCATGTTATTTCTCAAAGAGAATTCCCATCAAAGTAGGCAGGCAGCAACTAGAAGGCAGATGCAAAAAGATGCAATCAACTCACTCAATATATACATAATAAAATACGTATATGCAGTAATATAATTTTAGATGCTTATAGCAAGGAGAAAATAGTTGAAAAAGTGGTGTATATTAAGATCACAAAAAAATATATAACTTTTGTTTGTATATGGGAATGGGTGTTAACAGCTCTCTTTAAATGCGTACAATTCAAATGGGTAATTTCTGTATTTATTGTTTTCCAACTATGACAAATTTTATGGATTTCACGTGAGCCTAATATATTACACGATGTCTGCATACTGTATTATACAAGGCGAAAAAAAAAACAGTTTTGAAGGCAGGCAGAAAAGGTTTTACGATGAACGACATAACCACCGGAGGGAATTGGGATTTTTTTTAAATCCATAGTTTATGAGCAAACGTATAGTCATAATGTTTCTTTATATATCTCAAGTCAATCACAATTTATTTCCAAAATGATGGACAGAAACAAACGGAAGCTTTAAAGACGAAAAAAAGGAACAATAAATTATTTTGATAAATAATGCCAGCTGAAAGGCAAGCTAACTGGATTGACCTTTTCTCAATAAATATTGTTGCAGATAAGAACAAACCAAATAAAAGGATGTTTTTAAGACGTTTGCGAAAAATATCCTTTCATACGAACCATTTAACACGATTTTGTCAATTTTTTTAGTTCAGGGAAAACGGTAATGTGTACAGTGAAGCATCCATAAAAACTGACATTTTCACCGTTTTCTTTTCAATTTTATTATTACTTCAATTCTCTTTACGATTATTATTCAAGTTTGCTTGCAGGATGCGGAAGGAAATGGTTTCTCTTGGAATGAAGAACCACTCGTCTATGTCCTCAAAACAACAGCCTAAAAGCACTGTTTTTTTTGCGTCAAGTCTGGCCGTATTACACATGTCGATCATTCCCTCAAAAAAATTCAATTTCCTCTGTTGTTCCTCCTGTTTCAATATGTCAAATTTGAAATTTAAATGCAATGAAATATTTTCGCTACACCATCCGCATCCGACTATTGCCCGATATTGAACTCCAAATTCAATACATTTTGCTTACGTAAATACAGCTTCGTTCAAAAAGTACACGTACCAACCACCACACACTCAATTTACAGACTCAAACCAAGCAAACACACACACACTTGAGTACTTTTTGTTATCACAAATCAAGACAAAAGTAAAACATCAGTATCATAATAACAATGAAACTTTTAAGTACGTAAGAATGTAAGAAAAATCATAGAGTAATATTTAATTTTTGCCATCTGTAGTATTTACAAGTGCAAAAACAACGGAAATCTTTCCAGATTTTTTCGAAAATCATTAGTGCATTAGTAGATAAAATTTAAAGGTTAAAAGAAAATTAATTCTTTCAAATATCTGAGATCATGACAGAAAAAAGATATTATTCAGTCCATACCAATACGACAAATTGTGCCACATACATAAAATTCAAAGCAAACGCAATTCACTACAGAAAATCCCATGAAAGTTGCTTAAATAGGATTGGAAAGGAAAGTAAGTTCATGGTACTACTTCAAACAAGCAATTTACTTTCGTAAACCTGTCCAGTGCTCCATTTTTCATCCAATGATAAACCATGTTTTCTTCAAAGCAGATTAATTTAACATTAATATCGTCATTAAGATCTGATCGGTGCATCTTAGCTTGGCTTAAGTTCCCAGCAATTCTACTATACTAAATTAGCTTGACTACTAGTACACAAATACAATTTAGATTTCTTTACGCTATTTTACTAATGGATAACAGTAAAACAATCTGAATTAGTTCACAGTTGAAACCAACATTGTGGGAGAACCGAAAGCAACAAAAAACTTTTTTTTGCTGTGTCGACTTCAGCCTGATTATCTGCTTTAGTGGGAACGACGCTATTACACAGATAGTACGAAAAGTTATAAGCACTACTGAGCAACACACAAAAAATTGCTATTATTTAACACGGAACGGCAGACCTGTATTTTTTTGGAATAGTGTGTACTAGTGGCATGAGCATAGCCTTTTCAAAAAAAAAATCAGCAAAATGACGAGAAGGACGAAGAAAAGGCAATGGCAATTAACCATCAAGAGCAATGAGAAGTTTGTTCTTAGCTAAAACAACATTCAAATGGGGCTTTGCCTTTGCCTCTTTCATGCCATTTCCTTCCTTTCTCCTTCTCTAGGTCGCCGCGCCGCACTGTTACATTTTATTAGAACAGTGCACCGACATCGTAGTAGTAAATATTACGATTACCAAATACTAATACTACTACTACTACTACCAACGCCTCCTTCACCACCAATGAGTGTCTCTGATGCTCGTTTTTAGCTTAGTTGAACTTTTTAGTACTAAATACTGTACTGTTCCATTTACAATAATTTTGAGTGTCCTTTTCAGTTCTCTCCACAACTGTATAATCCACTATCCCCAAACCACACGCCATCATCATTTACCGACTTATATATTTCAGCACAGCATTCATTTTACATTCACATTTAGTCCTGATGATGACTATCATTATTATGATTAAAGAAGTTGTGTTTGTCGCACAATTCACATTCCCTTACAACTCAACATTTGAAGTAGTGGCAATAAAAATAAATTGCAAAATACACAATAGTTAGGACCACGTTGCATTATTCGTCTTCATTAATCTGCTCATTCAGCGTCTTTGCAGCAGCAGCCCACTCAGCCAACCAACCAAATCAACAAGGCTGTGCATCTAAAAATTGCTGCTTTAAAAGGTGTCTTGTCGTCTTTAGAAATTTTCTCAATTTATCTGTCTCAGAGATATAATCTCATTTTATGTATATTATTCTGGTTCCTGCTTGTACATGTATCTCGTTTCATTCAGTTTTTATCTCTTGCTCTGAATACATATTATTGAAGTACCTAAGAAATTTTGCGGAAAAACTAAGAATGAATCAAATTGAACAGCATTCCACCGAGTTAAAATTTCTGAAAAGCCGAAGCATACTAATGAAATGTTAGACATGTTATGAATTAGATACATATACATATTTTTTTTAACCCTAAGTGAATTTTCTGAATTGAAAATGACAATGTTATCAAGATTCTCCAGCTTGAGACTTTATCCCTTTCACTTTGAATAAATATTTACTACCAGCAGCAGCCAGCATCCTTCTGTCATGTATCATGATCGTTGTGTTTTTTTAAATTCTCTAAATTGAAAAAGTCAGAATTTTGGTGTAGGTGATGAACAAAATACTAAAAGAGTAGGAATGGTATAAACAGAAATAAAATAGTGCATCAGTAGTACCCGCTGTTCTACTTGCGCATTTGATAATGGAAATGATGATGATGGTCATGGTAAAAGGCACAAAAAAGAAAATCGGAGAATCACATGAAGTGGATTACGTACCAGTAATATATTTTGAAAGAGGCTATAAGGCAAATGGCACCATTATCATCAAGAAAAATATTGTGAGCTGTTCTGCTCCTATAGCTCGGTCGCACTTGCTTCACGTATTTTTTCAAGCAGAAGAAAAACTTTGCATTATTATTATTATTGTTATTATTATGGGAATGGGACACAGTTATCCAATGAAATGAGCTTAACTAAAATATATACTGCCACTGTACTACTTTTTCTGCACTTATCGTCTGCTTGTCTGTTCCCATCAATGTGGAGTAGGCCGCAGTAAGTGAAGTGTTTCCTTTTTTTCTGATGTTCTCTCAAAAGAGCTTCACTCGTTCAAGTAAATTGGAGAGAAAAATACAGACAAAAAATAAGTTCCTAGACAAATACGCTTGAGCAAACATTTAAAAAAGCTTTTCCATCACAATCCTCTTTTTTTCCTTTTTTTATATCTCAAGCACTTCCACCAACCTAGTCCGCTTCCTCATTATCAAAATGATAATTGTTGTCATCATAATCGTAATTATTATAAATGGGGAAAAGATCACAAGAGAGATGGGAATGGAAACGTTCAGGAAAATGTTAGAGATTCATAATGACCATTGAAAAGTTTATTCATTTGAGTAGTAGATTTTTGTCATTTCAAATCAGCTTCAAAACAATCTTTTTACCGTGTTAGCCTGCCGGGTAGTCAGAAAATTTAGAACGGACTGAACGATATTGAGACAGCAGCAGGAGAGAGTAAAAGTGTGGGGGAGGATGACAACAACCTACATGATCCGTACATGCTTATATACAAACAATTTATAATAAGGTCGGTATGCAAAGGATTGTCTTTCACCGTAATGACTATGCGACACCACGTCCTGCACTACTCCCACTTCTCTTCTTAATCTATTTCACTACAACACTAAACACTGACTGATAACAAATTAGAGAATTGGTAATGTGTGTAATATAACAGCAGGAGCAGCAACATCTTGAAGTATCTCATTATAGCATCACACAATCTTCTTCACATGCTTTAAGTATAAATCTAGGCTCATTATGCGTGTTTCAATTGCATTTTTACGCTTATCCATTGACCTTTCTTTACATACTTTTGTCAGATTATAAAAAAATACAGTGATTTACCTATATATGAAAAAGATTCTATACAATTTACCAGCATACACATATCTTTATAATTCATAGATATGGATACAAGGCGAAAAAAAAATATTTCAAAAGTTTAGATTTTACATACAGTAAGCGCTTTACGTAAAAACATACACATTTTTACATGCTATAAATTATACGTTTAGTTGGTTGCCGAATCTGTTTTTAAGTGTAGTGTATATTATTACAAGGATTTTTCGGAGTGAGAGGGAGATCGAGAATTCTACATAACTTGACAGGAGGATACATACATTTTTATGAACTTGTTACATAAACATGCACACATACCTTAACTCACACAACTCTTTGAGCTCTTATCCTTATGCCAGCTTGCTCTGCAGAGAGAGAGAGAGAGAGAGAGAGAATCTTGTCTCGCCTCTTTAAGAGAACATTTCTTGCTTGCATTTTTTGAGATAATAAAAATTAATAAACCTCTCTGCTTTCCCAATTCGATAAACCAGACATAGACATGGTAGTAGTAGAAGAAGAAGTAGTAGTAGTAGATTATGTACACATAATATTACTTACAGGATAAAGGAGTGTGCAACTACGTGAGTTATATGCACATTTAATATTTTAATATATGTATACGTATGAGCTTATCTTCGTGCCGCATTAAGATTGAGAAATACATACATACATATTTATACCTAATACCTTATCTCTCATCTAAACTGCACTGAATTTTATTAAATACAACAAAATCCTATTTATATGCATATAAATACAGTATTATTATCGTGATGATTTTTCGATAAGCATACGTACGAACATTTACATTGAGCACTTCATAATATTCCATGTATTCACGCAAAGCAAAAATGTATGGCAATTTTGGTTGCATTAGCATTAATGAACTTACATATTTTCAGTCAACTTTTTTTTTATTCAAACTATCAGTTTACTTTTCACATTGCACAACACATTTACTACTACTACTGCTTATCAACACAGATACACAAACACAGAGAATGAACAGTAAGTAAATCCATTAGAAAATCTCCTGGTTTGGTGTTTGGTTTGAGATTTAACATCACCCCAAAAAAAAAAAAAGTTCATCCAGTCATGCCATGCCAAACCAGGCACTTTACTTATTTTTACGATAATAACAATAATTACAGCGTTTCTGCGTTTCTTCGGAGTTTTACGCTCGTCATATCATCCTAATAATAATAATAATATAAATACAAAGTTAAATAGAACAGTCATAAAATTGTATAACAACGACGGGGAGTTTGATGAGAAGAGTAGAAAAAAAAGTAGTGAGAGATAGTAGTAGTAGTAGTATGCTGCAAAGTGAAGTCGTAATTGTTAAAACGAGAAAAGAAGAACACACGCTTCAAATAAGATGATAATTATTCTCAGATAATAATATGGTAGCTGAAGCAATAATAGTAATCTTATGGAGTTGAAAGCACGTTATTTAAAATTTGTATTTTTTTCTTCTTAATCCTTACACAGACACACTGTCCACAGACTAAAAGGAGGATACAGGCATTCGTTACGATCTCATATTTTTTTAAATACCTACTTATATAACTAGGAGCAATATATTCACTTTATACCAGACAGTTTAAATGATTTTACACGTCAAAAAAATTATTCGCTTTTTTACTCAAAACAATGCATTTACACTTTTTTTAATTATTGAAAAAATATAGTGGAATATATTGTACACGTTTTTTTTAAATAACGACTGTGTGTACTGTATTTTTTACTAAAATCAAATTAAATACTAAGCGAAAGAGTGTTGGTTGAGTTCAAACGTAACAACAGATAAGAAAGGAGACCTAGATAACCCAGAGAGAGAAAATTAACAAATGTATGAAAAGTGAGGAAGGAGCTTTAGAGAAGAAAAAGAGAAAAAAAATTGGAAGAATGGCTATATTCGATGTTTCCTCATGATGAGCTACCAGAACTGTGCGCAAAGTTTTTTAACATCCATTTTCAAAGAAAATCGATATTACCTACGCATACTTAGAAAAATGCATTTAGCCATAGAAGATCACCACCATCCATCGCATTTGAAACTGTCTGCATTCATGCAACCCATTTTATAGTAGGGTGGCATTACAATTAGTATTATTAACCAGTCTAATATGCGCCAACCAACAACAGCATCGTCAGAAAATGGCAAAAGCCGTAGCATTGTAAATACTTTGTATATCGCGACAACTTGGGCAAGTAAAGTGAAGCCAGCAACATCTCTTCTTGGACTGCACTCTTCATAATATGTCCCAGCACAAGTGACTTTTCTCACAATCATCGTCATGTGCAAATGCATGATAAGCTGAGAGAGAGGGAGAGATTAAGATGAAAGTATAAAAGAAGTAGTAAAGAACGCGAAAAACAAAAAAAAAACGAAAAAGAGTTATGTTCAAGCCAAAGCTTTAATTCAACCAGTCAGCCAGTGTAAAATCTTTCTTTCTCTCTCTCTCCCCCCTCTTAAACTCTGACTCTGGCGAGTATTAACAAGTATTTTGCGTTTGTTCCTATTGGAATAAGTTGGAAGAAAATTGTATATTATGCCCAAGAGGTTAAGAATATAATAGATACGAAGATGGTAGACAAACGGCATATTTGTGGAACATGCAACATGCAGTGCAAATTTTTTTCTTGTACTGCATGTAGGTAAATGTATGTTCATTTATGTATATAGGCACACGCAATCTGAATTTTCATGTGCAAAAAATATATTGGTCATGAGAATATTCAAAGTGATAAGCTATATATAAGTATAAATTTGAGTTACAGTAAATAAATGAAGAAAGTCAATAATAATATGCATATCTTACTTGCTTGTAGAACAGCGTAGTATAAAGATGTGGTGAATATTCATTCAAAAAATAACCCCGTCTCATCTCTTTATCTATCCGTATACAACAACAGACTGGCTGACACGTTGGTGATTTTGGTATAGCTGCACCTTAAATAATAACAAAAAAATATAAAGATGAGATACATTTCAATGGAGAAAATTTGCAGTGTAGTGTAGTAAAAGAGTAAACAAGCGGCAGTAGTAGTGCAATGGGAACAGCAAATGTAAGCATATTTACTATATTACTACTTGGTAAAAGGTTGAGTGAGCAGTATTACTACAAACTACTATACACGCAGTAACGATAATGATGGCACTGGCAGAACTGTTGACTCGACTGCACAATCGTAACGGACATGACGGAAAGTGCATATATGTCCCATCCTCTTCTTTTCTCATTTCTATTTGCATGTATTGATGCACATCGAACCATGTAAAAGCACAGAGCGAAAGAGAGAGAGAGATATTGACACAAATATGCGCGCTGTTGCTTCTACGTCAATGCAATTTTAAAAAATAGAAAAGAAACCGAGATCTCTCTGTAAACACATAGTAAATATGCATCATACATACATGCATAGGTAAATATATACATGTTACATCTTATTTACTTCTTAGTCTGCTCTGTGTATCCTACATTTTTCTCTAGTTTATTTACTACTAATTTCATGTTTCTTCTAGTTTAATGTTTATACTGGGCATGAATTTCTCTACAAAATAAATACATTCGTTCGTTGTAGCACAAGTTTTGTACATGCAATTATCATTCACTGATATAAAAAAACTGCCGTGTTAAGTATAATAATGATATGATGTTTTGAAACTTCAGGGTGTATACTGACAGACTGTACTGTTTCATATTCACGATTTTTTATCCACATCATCATCATCACAAATATCGAAAAATACAATCTTACATCACAGAGAGCTCAGTTAAACTTTTTAGAATCAGAAAAGCATGATAAACTTGACATCTTATATATATGAACCACCACCACCACCACACTTTTATTTTATGTATATATTCACTGTTTCAATTGATTTTAATAAATATACGATAATCTGAAATGTGTCCTGCAGCTGGCAATGAGTACTGACAAACATGTAATAATAATTTCAATATAAAATGTGCATGTTACAGACGATTTAGATAAGTAAGTAGACGGAAAATAATAACCATATATCTAAAATATATGTATCGAATACATATATATAGCATGGGGTGAATTTCACACACAGTATTTGCATGTGTTTAATAGCGGGTC
>JAHZMZ010000967.1:14812-30104 GCA_027743805.1 Lepidocyrtoides sp. E14
ATGTACAAAAATATTTACAGTGGGGCAGACTGCTCCACTCCATGACAGGGTCCAATATCACTTTTTGCTCTTGTTGTGTACTAATAATCTGTATAAAAATGTTTATTTCATCGTGTCTACATTTCTCCAATGTGTTCCTCACTTACACTCTCCCTTGGTTATTGCATTTTGATAGTATTTTTTTGTTACTGCACCACAAATAGGAACTGTGCACACACATTATAAAAATCTTACAACTTTACTACTTGCAGCTACTCCTGCTTCCTTTCCTCTCATTCTTTCTTTCCATTAAGACAAAAATTTTACATGTAGCCAATATCTGAAAAGCATGTTGCGAGATTCTGTGTAAGTTGGAAGTAAAGTTTGTACTGTTGATGATGAGATGATCATGACGACGACGACGACGGTGGTGGTGTTGATAGTAGAAAAGTGTGATGGATAAATATTATACCTACACACACTACATTCACACTTGAAGAAGCCATCATGATCACCACCGCCATCATTACAATAGCGTCATGTGCCCATTATCTGCATTATACGACTCAAGATAGTCAAGATAGATACAATGTGAAGAAACATCTCACATTATTATCATATGATTACTGTTTTCTCCCTGTTTCTTCTCTTTTTACAAGAAATCGACAAGATTTTTTTTACATCACTGCATGTACTTTTAGATATGCTTATCTATTTACGGTGCAGACTTGCACAGAATAAAAATTATGCAGAGTGCAGAGACAAATGTATGTTTAAAGTATATTCACATCTTGTCGTACAATTTTTTTGTGTACGTGCGATTCTTATTGTGTGTGTTTGAATGTGCGTTAAAGAATGCTAATTTAAACACTCTATCACGGGTCGTGTCCTCCGCGTCTCACTAAAAATGTTTCTTTTCCAATGTTGTTATGTTTAATGCATTTATTGTTGTAAAAGAGCAAACTATGCAATAAGAGAGAGAAAGAGAAAATAAGAATCAACCATGGAGGTACACTTGTGGTGACAATAATGATAATGACGGCATTGCATTTGTAATTAGAATATTATTATTGCTTGCTACAACAACTGCTATAAAACCTCTGCTGACTGGTTTATGTGTGTAAATGCTGCTGTTATTTGTTATTTAAGAATTCCGGTGTTCTCTGTGCCGTGTACCTCATAATGACCGACCAGAGATGCATACATATTACAATTTACAACAAATGCATGAAAACATACACATATGATAATATGATACATTTACAATATATTTTTAGTAGAGTACAATAGGATTTTTCATATCATCTTAGGTATATATATATATTCGATATACCAGTAGTCGTCGGCACCACATTCAACATTATCATTAACGAGAACTGAATGTATGACGATGATGATTATTATTATTATTATGGTGACGGTTGGTGGTGGCGATATTATATAGAAGCGTGTAATATGCAATGACATTAAAGGTCATGTCGAGAAGTCGACGACGACGGCGAATGGATAAACGGGGCTCATATTAATAATACAATGTGTGGTGATTGTATATTGCATGTAGACAGACAGATAGACAAAGAGAATATGCTTTTTTTTTCATGGAGGTGGAATGTAGCGATTACAATGCAATGTGCTGCTAGTAAATACACTGAACATATATAGGTGTAGAATTATGTGATGATATCATTGGTCTTTACCAAAATGCTGATTTTCTGCACTAAACCATTTCCTGCACTCTGCATCGGGAATAAAGTCTAGTCGTTTCGTCTGCCAGTTCGCTTTTGTGGTTTTGATTTTGCCTGTTTTGCGGTAATGAAATGAAATTAAACTAGAAAGATAGTGGTATCGCAAAATTTTAATGAGTTAGTCGTAAAATTGAGTAAAATAAAAGTAAAGTGCAGCGACTTGTAGATAAGCACAGCAGTAGTGTGAATGTATAAACGTCGAGTGCCCAACTAAATGTATCCATGTTAAAAAGAACTGTGCTATGTTCATTACGCGCACTCTATATTACGGCAAAAGCACCTATATCTGATCTAGCTATGTACATAAGTGCATACGTAGGTACATGAAGACACCAACGACTAAACGACACAAGAATATTATGACCGTGCAACATAAAAGGAGTTTTTATTTGAGATTTTTAGGAAAAGCGATAAAGTCATGTTTGAATGAGTTTCATTAGCCATTATCAATCTCTACCAAAGAGACACATAAGAATGGCAGTTTTTCTGTTACTATTTTATATACGTATAATATATAGTTCATTGTAATCATCAGTAAAGGAAGGATGAAAGCAAGCCACTCAATACATGATATTTAGCCCTTTTCATTCCATTCTACTGTATAAAGGACAGTTTAACAGCTTCTTCCACAAAATGCATTCATAAAATGCATAATGCTAACTCTTGCCGGAAGAGAAGAGGAGTTTCCAGGAATTCATTTACAACCATTTTACAACTCTCTTTTCTTTTTCACCATCTGCACTTCTCTTGACAATTTGCCCGGACGGGTTTTCCTTTTGAGAACATGGAAAAATAACTCCCTCAAAGGTAATCATAATTGCTGCACAGATTGCTACCTACGTACATAATACATACATAGCACAGCAAGTCTCTACACTGAATCATTCTCACAGGAACTCATTATTCCTTTTTCAGTAAAAACTAATGCCCAATATGCCCCTTCTTTCTACTCCAGCCCATAACTGCACTCTGCCACGCGCATGAATTAGGGTACATAAAAGGCCTTTTCTTTTCTTTGAAAAACGTTCAGCCGCAGCAGCAGCAGCCGTTATTACTGCACACACTGCAAAAAAATCCTGCCGCTAACTTTCAATATCATCTATAAATTACTTTCTTTCATGCTATACGCCCCCTGCTTTCCATATCATTGGATACCACCTACCTACATATTTCGTTAATAATGCACCCTATAATATACTTTTTTTTCCTGTTATCTACTTTACACTATTTACTAGTTCTACTCTCAAATATGAAAAACCTCTTTTCTTTCTCTTTACACACTAAACCTCTCAAACTGCAACTTCCACTTTTATACGTAAGCCAAACTGAAGCATAACTGCGGAAAGCTCATTCAAGTCAAGATGTATTAAAGAAGATCGTAGTTTTTCCATGTACACAGGAAAAACAGTACGTGTATTTGATACTTCGTCATGCTCGCTGTACTACCACCACTACCATTAGGTATAAAAGTGTAAGTTAAGTCATTGAAGAAAGCAGGAAACGAGCCCATCATAAATTGCTAATGTTTGCTGCTTGCATTGAGAGTCAGAAAAGAGAGAGAGAGAGAGGGAAAAGGACCATGGTATGCATGTAGTATGTATGTTTATTGCATTTTCCATCCGGCCGGCTTCTGTCTCTCTTTTGCTCTCTCTCTCTCTCTCTCTTTCTGTCGCTGCTGCTGGCTGCTATATACTGAAAGTAACATTTGATACCAAAAATTGCAGTGTCGGTTCCTATATAGTCTTTCTCATTCTTCTTTCTCTCCTATTTGTGTCCTTCAACTCTTTCTCCGTTCTATATACCACCACCAGCATGATATTGTACATAGAAACTGGTCATGCAGTGATGTGATCATCATCATCATCATCAACATCACAACCATCAGGCATGTTTGGTACCTAACAAGACTCAATGACAGAGGCCATTTACTCCACTTTTGTCTTTCCTAAATTATCGCAGTTCATAGTTTAGATAATTGAGCAACTCCCACCAGGATCACGTTAAGCATGGCCATGAACCCATAATAACTACCATCATAAAGTAATCAAACTGTTCATAGAAATTCCTTTAGGTAGCTTGGCCCATTAAAAACCGGAAGGGTGAACTCTGCCACCTCACCACCACCACCACCATGAGCACCATTTTGAGTTCAGTATTCCCATTTGAACTTCTTAAGCAACTGTCATTAATATTAAGTAAACAGGTAATAACGAGAAGACAAAGATAAAGAAAGACACGTTCATTGATGGCGTGGTATTTTTAATGGTGCATTGTCTCAGCTAATGCACCCTGCATCATTTAATTAGAAAACATTGTAACTTTATATTGTACATAATGTGGGGTTTACAGTTTTTTATGAATGAATGGATGAATTTGCACAGAATACTATGTAGAAGCGGCATGTGTATTCATCTTCACTACATGTATGTACATGCCCTACAATACTGTTGCCATCATCTCATCCCGTGTTCTACTCTCTTTTCCAGTGCTTTGCACAATATTTTTACTTAACCATAAGCCTCCAATCGTGCCTCGTCTCACTTTCGACGACTTAACATCTACCAACTCTATTTTACTCTATGCAAGTGTGAGGAAAGCATCCAATGAAGACGATGCAGATGGCAAACAAGCCTAGAGACAACCTTTTAATGGAAAGAGATTATGATTATATATATTTTTGTAAGAGAGAAAGGGGCTAACGAAGCTACCGCTGTGCTGATGCATTTAAAAAGAGAAAAGTAAGGAGGCCACACGTAATGTTAAAATAGCCTTCAACTTTTTAGCACCGGGATTAGTCTCTGCGCATACAAGTAGGCAAACTGCTATCACAGTTATCAGACTACTTAATAATATTTTATGGAAAGAACGTTGTGATTCTTGTCGACCTCTGTGCATGTTGAATTTAAGCCTCTCTCTCTCTCACACACACGAGCCACGGGCTATTGTTGGAAAAGCAAATTCAGCTCGTTGAGTGGCGAAACAATACTTCTCTTTCATCTTTTTGCCTGTAATACAAAACAGCTTGCACAGTAACAGCGAGAGTAGCAGTAGTACAATAATCATTGGTCTTTTCTCCATTTATTTCCAAGTATAGCAATCACAACTCAAATATTCTGAAAAAGGAAAGAAAGGGCACGTATGTATACATATCATTTTTTAAATGTAAAGTTTACGTAGCATCCCATATTAATAGGTATATTTGTCTAAACACAACAAAACGTGCAAAAACTTTTGATTTCGTGTGAGTTTTCTGAAGAAAATAAACCTCCAATTTTTATTGAGGACCAGCCAAAATATTTGTGAAGTTGAAAAGAACAATAATAAAATCGGAAAAGAATGTTTCAGTGGGTTTGGACGTTGATGAAAGATGATGGAATACGTGTTCCTGTCGACATGTTCCTCATGTTGCTCGTTCGTCGGTTCCAAAAGGTAAACTTGCACTGCTATTTATTTATTATTATTGTGGATTCTTTACACTCCACCCGACAAGACAGAAGACTGATGATGATAATATATTTCTGTTATTATTACTGCACAAGGATGGAATGTAAAATTAAGGATATGTATGCATCTACAATGTATATCCTCTATATACACACCAAACCATGACATGGCTCTGTTGCAATTTTAATATTGTGCATGCATTATGCATTTTTTCTCCTTCGCTGTCTTTTTCGTCAATATTATCGTAGTCGTCATATCTCTAACATTTTAACTCAAGCATCTCATTACAAGTTGTGCCAAAAAGTTTGATGCTTCCTTGAACCCCAAAAATATGTGAACTCCTTTCTCACAAAAATATTAGTATAATATATGAAAAATACATGCACTCATTTTTATTTTTACGCGACCATTCTGTTTGCTGGATATTGAAAATATGAGTATGAATGGAAATGGGAATATTCACGAACACTCTTCTGTCATTTTTACTTATCTTTTTTTTCTCTTCTTCTCTTTTATCATCTTTTATCTCACTGTCGTTTCTCTATGAGTGTGAAGAGGATGCATTGACAGTTAGCTACACAACTACAAGGTTTTGCAAAAATTTAGTTGAAATGGTTTATGTTTTATTTATAATATGCACATTAAGATGATGAGCGCACAACGCTCCCGCATGTATGCATGAATACAAAATGCAAAGAAAAATCAAAGTGAGCCGAGGCTTCACAACAGGGTTTTTCTTTGCCGTTTTTTCTAGATCTTCATCGTACTCATTATCATTATTTTTATCGTCCTTTTAAATTTCTACAAATATAGACTTTATACAGCTTAGAGACTACTGTAAAAAGTTGGGATGCATTTACATGCAGATGTGCAGCAGAAATCGTGATATGAAATGTACATCATACTATTATATTGCAATAACGCACAAGTTATTACCCGTACTAATGGTAGCTACATGTAGTAAAAAATGAGAAGAGCGGCACAAAGAATATATATGCTGCTATATGGCACATATATGTACCTAAGTGCATACAGAGATTGCTGAGGAGTAGGAACTGCAAAAAAAGCAATAAATTACGTGGAAAACCATAACATTCACAAATTATACAACTGCCTATATAAATGTAAGTTATGCCTTTCCGACGTTCGCGGTGAGTCCCCGAAAAAAAAATACTAACCATAACTGCAGAGGAGTGAAAGAAGATAAAATGAGCATTTAAAAAGAAGAAGAAAGAGAAACGCCAAAAGCAACCAACTACCACCATGCTGTATAATGAATACAGATGTACATTTTGTTTGCTTACTTTTACTACTACGTACTACAATTTGTGATGCATGTATTTTATCACTTTGCCTAGAAAAAGGTGTCGACGATGATGATGATGATGATGATTGTCCACGTACACAAAGCACGGTCGTAACACTTCAATGCAGTTTATTCATTATGCCAGAGACCAGGATGATGATGACAATGATGACGCTCCAAATGCAAGTAGGCATGCATTTTTTGCATTTTTTAAACATTGAGTTATTAGGTACAGTCATTATACTCATTATATCATACTACATCTCTGCATTCTGAACGCTTGAAAGGATACACTTGCAAGAGCTCTGAAAAAACCGCTGTGATGTGAGTGAGCCTGCTGTCTGCAGACAGAAGACGAATTTAGCAACAAAAAAAAAAGAACATAAAGAGAAAAACAAGATCCAGATAGATCCTATCACAGCAAAAAACCTTGGTAGCCTCAACTTATCCATTCATCCCTCTCTCTCTCTCTCTCTCTCTACTGGGTTGAATTTTCCATTATCTAGTTACCATTATCTTCAATTTTTTACCTCTCTGCGTTCATTCCTCTGTCCGTGTCCTCGACTTGTACTTGCTAAGCTTTTGCTGACTGACTCCTTCTTATTGCAACTAATACCACAACAGCAGCAGCAGCATGCTATATCGTCACCAGAATCATTGCCAATTTAGGATTTAAGGTATGTATGCTAGTATGCATCAAACATCTATGCACAAATGCATGTCTCCGTCATCATCATATCATCCACTAAATAGTATGCTGCTCTTTCTACTTCTCTTCTTCTATCCAAAGTAATATTGGCCATTTCACCAAATATACGTGACGTTGTAATCCGATGCTTTGTTGTCCTTCTTTTTTCTCTCTGATGTTCTTTATCATCACTACCATCATCATGACTTGCCTGCCGCTGTACACAAACTGGTAAAAAAATGATGCATCACATGATGATGATTTGCTTTTGTAAGTACGGTGATGAGTTGTAGCTATGAATAGACATTGCCATAAAATTTATATGCTTGCTGTATATATACGTACTCACCTATCTTTTTATAATGCATTTTTATGAGTGATGGTGATGGGACAAATCTTTTTTCCGTGACCTTCTTAGCGTTCGTTAAAATGAATGTACTGTTCGGGGTCCATAATAAATGCACTTTCATATTGAAGCTTTTTTTAAATTTATTATTCTGAGATGAAATCACTTCCATAAAGACAAAAGCAGTTTTCCTATACATAAATCTACAAGGACATGAAAATGTAGACATGCACACACAGGATTTCGGCTTCTCAGACTTCACCGCAGCAGACGTCATTTTTCTCATCTCTCTTTTGCCCTTTTACATCATTTCACCCCATTTACAGCCTCTATAGTAGTGTCGAGTAGTCCATCAAATGTAGTAGTATAGGAATAAATAACATTATACGCCATTAGAACAGTGCTAAAATGCTGTTTTGCAGCTGATAATATGACTTTTATTGTGTATGAAGTAATAAAATCTAGCAGGCACACTCACACAAGAAACAAAGCAAACGTGCTAGTCAGGGAGGCTTAAGTAATGTGCAAACAGACAAAAAAAATGAATGCTTTCATTTCATGCGTCATATAATTTTCTTTTCCTAAACTACGACTCACACGGGAAGGATACAAGCTAGACAGCCCAGAGGGTAATGAAAAATGTGCATTCTGCTGCGCCGTTCCACTCAACTGAAAAACCATAGTTCTAATTTTTTTCTGCAAAATGTGATGGTGGTAGCGATGATGATAATTATGAAAAAAAACGAGCAAAAAACTCATCCAGTTTGCCTTACACATCCTCATATCTTTGAGATCTCACAGACAGATAATGTGCATAATAATGTAATAGCTCATGTTCATGCCATTATTATTCTTATAGACGTGCTACATGCATACACGGTTATATATCTACCACCAATGCAAGTATGTATGTACATGCTTTTTTACTGACTGACAACATGATAAAACTAGTGAGGGAGAGACTGTGTAATACAGAGATAATAGGTATATTGACACAAGATGTATGCACAAAGATGCAAGTGTACCAAGGATTCATTTCTATTTGAAAAATATAATGCAGTGCAACAACGTCCACATTTTTACAAATCGAGTGCAGAAATATGTACTCTGCAAATAGTGATTTTATCTATCAGTAAGCCAATACAAACGCAAATGATCGTTTTGAAAAAAAAAACTCTTTTTTTTTCCTCCAAAGACAACAGCCTCATTGAATGAGCAATATTTTAAAAATGAAACTTGTCTGTTGCTGACTTGCATAGTGAGAAGGAAGAGGATTATGATGATGATAATGCATCTTTTCTGCTGCTAGATATACTATTGGTGCTGCTGATACTACATGGACGACGACGACGACAACGGGAAGAGAATACTAATGTGAGTTGGGCAATGCTGCTTAATAGGTATCTTATACCCTATAGCCATCATTATAAGCAGCAGCAGATTGGATATCAAGATGAGCACTTACGTGTTAACTTTAGATTTGCACGAGTAGTAGTAAGTAATTCATCCTTACTGACTGGTGGTGGTGGTGGTGATGGAAGCTATGGTGTTTGACGTTACAGATCATCTCATCATGATCGTCGTCATCATTAACTTTGTGCGTACTTGAGAGCATGCATCTAATGCAAAAGAAAATAGCGAAAATGCACACTGCACTTGATCCTATCTAATCTTTTCGAAGCTTAAAATGCCAAACCACCCGTTTTATGTCTTTCAACTGTCCGTCCGTATACTTAGGCATTGGCAAGTAGTAATTGTAAAACAGAGTTTGTATCCACCCGATTTCAATAAATGTGTTGATGCATTCCAGTCAGTTCTTAGCGTAAACAAAGCTGTGTGTAGTAGCATAATATTCGGTTTTTATTGCAACTAACGTTTTTATAAATGCACAATCTGCAACAGCAGTTATATATATCTAATAAAACCAGACGACAGTGGCAAGGATGAGAGATATTATGTAGACATATACGATAAATACGAGAAAAAAAGAAGATCCACAAAAAAGAATCATCGGCCTCCTGCAATTTTTCTGCTTCACAGGATCAGCTTTATCACGCAGACATTGATGCATTACCATTATTGCCACATTTACAAGTCAAAGATACTGATTTTTAAATGTGAGTTTATACTACCAATACATACATACAAATACGTTCAGACATCAAGTATATTTTATTAACACGCCCGTGTCGCAAACTTGTATACAATAATGAAATGCATAGGTAATATATACATTATGCAATGTGCAACATCATCATTATCATTCGTCGCCACCGTTGTCGCTCATGCACTCTTAAACATCATCGTTTCCATCCACACAAGCAGTCAAACATTTATACTCAGAGTATAAATCCACTACAAGGAAAAACTCACATGTGATTGATAATAATTGATAAGATTATCCAGTAGTAGTAGTATATGAGCATGTACCACTATGCAAATAAATTTTTATGGTTATATTGCCATTGTATGTATCTTGTTAAACTTGAAACTAATGAGTTTATGTACAGCAATTATAAAATTTCAAGTGCTCTGTTCTGTAAATTTACAGAAACAAATGAAAAATCACTCCTCTCTCACTCAGTTAGATCGTAATAAAATTTTATTTTTACTCAGTTTCTACTACTACTTTAGTTTGTGCATGTATTTTTTTATCTTATTTACACAAGTTTAGTCAGTCTGCGCCCAACCCTCTTTTACTATTGCTACATAACAGAAGGTTAGGTTGTACGAAAAAAAATGTGCAAAAAATAATGCATCGCATCGTAGAAACCGTCCTTGCAGGGAATCAGGATTACGAAATTGTTTTCAACGTATTTACATACAGCAGTGCATAATATGTGCATATATTTTAGGGTGTAATGCTGTTAATATGCAGGCGCATTCGAATCTATCTAGAAACCAGAAAAATGTGTAATTTCTAATTTGTCGTCTTGTGTCGGCATTTACATTTACCTAGTTAGTATTTATCACTTTTTACTAGTTGTGTAACCATCCACAAATGATGACGCGAGCCAGTAAAACTTCATTTAGATAGTCACATATACATTTTTAATGCATTTTTTTTTCTACTGGCTATTTACACACGTAATTATTATTACAGTATGCTGTGCTTTGCAGCAAACTGTGATAAGACATTTGGTCATTTGGTTTGACTGAAAGAAAGATGGATTAATGACAGATTTTTAAGAAAAAAAAAACATTTTGATGACTTTTTCATGCTGTCTATCCACCTCATTCATTCTTATTAGTATCCGTCTTGGTTTTTTTACTACACAACAAGCATAATATTATTTAACTACTGCTACCAAAAAACTCATTCGCTCATAAATGTTCAGTTTGTTCATCTTTTTATCGCTTTTTTATTATTGCTTAAATGCACCTATTCACATGTATTCATTCAACAAATCCGAAATTAAAAGAAGATAGCATTGAGGAAAAAGTTTCCAAATGAATACAAGCTAAAAAGAGTTCGTATTGTTTAAAGCATCTTTTATTAAAAAGAATGGGTAATCAACAAAAATGTACACAGGTATTATATTTGCTGCAAGTTCCTTTTAGAGGTCAAATTTTATCAGGACAAATACGTTTTCTTAAAATTAAAGGGAAAATAATTGCCTTTAAATTTTAATTGGTCTTTTAGTAAATTGAAGTTTAGGTAGATTGCTTTAAGATTTATTTTGCCTGTATTCCTTGTAGCCTGTAGCAGAAACAATTGAAGAAAATTTGTGAGTCAGATAGATTGACGGGAATAGTTAGACAGGCTACTCAAACCTTAAATGTAAAAAAAAAGAATTGATATTGATATTAGCACGAGAAAAAAATGGCATGCAATATTTTTTACCATCACCCTATCCTATAACTTTTATTAAATCGGCTTGCCAAGCTACATAAATGACACAGTACAATTAGAATATATTATACTAATGTAAGTATCTAGGTTGTACGTACTAACAAAAGCTAGATAGATAATTCATTCGAGTACCTTTCAACCCTCCAGACGGACGTGCATATGCACTCTTCCTCTCTGTCTCACATAAATCAAATGCCAATAGCAATGTTTTCGGTTCAGTCAGACGACGGCATCATTGCTTTGCTTTCATCATATCACTATACTAACGTAGACAGATTGACACGCAAAAAATAAATAATATAGTGCTACGAAGACAAAAAAAATATATCATTTTAACTTGTTCGTGATATTTGATTTGGTGGCTAGAAAATAAACATTATGAATTAGTATTTCAAGTAGGCAGTCATCAATTTGAAAGAAATTTTAAAGGATGAACTGGTGCCCTTGAATCTGCTTCACTAATCGTTTCGTGTTTACGTGGCTTTTCGTTGTATTGCATAATAAATGATTTTGTTGCATGATGTCTGGTGCATGCATGTTGATTGGCATCGACACACACGTACAAAAGTACATGCAAAAAATAATTCATCACACAAAAGTCAGAATGAGACTGTAGGGGATTGCTTTTTTTTCAAATGCAATTTTAATGCAGCATAACATGCACAGAGGTTTTGGGTTTTTACTTTTGAGTACTTACATGTCATGTCGTTGTGTGTATAGTATATACCACTGCATTCCTCATTGACTAGGTTAGTTAGGTCTCTCTTTTCAACCAATACCAAAAGGTAGAAAATGGAGCATCACACTAAGCAAGTCAGCTCTCACTTCTCCCCACTATTTGTGTTGGCGTTTCGATTGATTGCTTTTGTCTGATGCATTATTTGTCAAACCACCACTGGCAACAAAACCGACAGACCACGGCCTGCGTTTAACGCAGTCGAGTTGTCTTGTCAAATGTCTAGTAACTTGGATTAGTTGATATCAGCAAACCATCATCATCATCATCATGAAACCATCATGATGATCGTATACCAATCTGCACGACCGACGGTTTACGTCAAAGCGTACTTTTATTTTTTAACGACAGTAATTTTTATTGCAGTATAATCTATCATTGTATCAATCTCAAGTTAACTTTGTACGTTCGTGCTTCAGAGTCAGTGGCCTTATTAATGCCCATTACTATTGATTGCGATTGCACAACTGTCTGGGGTTGAATCAAGTAATTACTACCCAACTATTTATCATCAGCAGAAGCCACTAGTCATCAAAATGCTGTACTATATATAGTAGCACAATGCAAACATAGGTACATGTATGCACACTGTACATAGTTCACTGTGCATATCACGACGATTATATCATTCACCAGTTATTTTTTTTTTCGATGCATTTTGTCTGGCTCCCGATATAACTATAAGCTTTACATATAGTGCATATTATGGAAAAGCCACTTTAATAAAAAATTGATGAGGAGTAAAAATGTCAAAGTGAAATCAGTTAAAATATTTTAGTAAGCAAAAACAAAAAACAAATTTTAAAAAAAAATAAATAATTAATTAATATATGCTTGTAAGAAAGACTTACTTGCGTTTTTATTCTATGAAAGATTTTTTTTCTGATTGACTTGCTTCGCTCCAGAACTGGTTTCAAGTTTCCCCAAAGCGAATGTTTTCTAAAACTGATTGCCTTCGGACTAGTGATATGCACTTTATTTGCCAAATCGTATATCCTTCGGTAAAATTATCAATGAACAAAGATTGTCAAATGATTCTCATTGAAAGATGAATAGATTATTTATGTATACTTATATTTCTAATTTCACGTTCTCAGTCTATTTTACAACTCAGTAATTTCAAATACAGTTCTACGCAAGTATACATCTTATTCTACGTACAAAAACTACAGATTTATAAAAAAAATCACTCTTTTTTACACACTTTTTTTTCGTCACTCTCTCCTTTTCCAATGAGATCAGTCACTTTCACTGGAGCGAATGTCTTATACAAAAATATATGTATAAAGAATGTTTTACGACGTGAATAAAAAGTGAAAGAGAAAATATCGGCGAGTTTTAGGCGGATGAGAAATGGATTTATATTGTATATCAAATTACTATTATATTTGGTCACACAATCGTAATCAGTCGAGAAAAGACTAGTCTCATGATTTCCACATAAAATTATACTTTCCTTCGGTTAATCCTCACCACACAGACACATTACCAGCAGAGAGTCGCCAATTCAAATCAGTGTAAATACATATACAATTGGGCAATGCTAGCGAAAAAAAGAAATATGCTTCAATTCTTTTGTTGCGTTCACGCGCACACATTAAAAAACACCACCACCACTGTATCCTTGTTCATTTTCCTACCGGTGTTATATAATCAACTACATCAGTCATATATTATAAAAAAATGTAATTTAATGATGATGGTAATCGTTATCCTCTAGACAGGCATTTTCCCTGGCTGCTGTCGATCATAACCAGATTTGCACTAAACGACAAAGCACACACACACACACACACTTTTACGATCGAATACAAGTAGTTGTAGTACTACAAGTAACAAAAACAATCATGCTCATAATTTAACGTTTATAACAATAATAACTCTTACAGATTGCTGCAAGTTGTGTGTATGTGCTGCTGTAGTACTACTACTTGGATTAAAGTGATCAATTGTTTTTATACAGTAATAAAAGAAAGCACCACCAACACAACATCAGCAGCAATTTTTTTTCTGTTTTCTGATAAGTATGATTATTACGATCAATGTTGTTCGCTCTCACGTATCTCACGTATCAAAATCCTTCTTGCATTTTTATTATTTTTATTTTTATTACTATCCTACATGCAAAGCAATGCATTTCCACAATTTAACAAACACAGACATACTACAAAACAATTGTATTCTATCCGCGTCTGGTAGTAAGTGCGAGAGAGAGAGAAAAAAAAAACCAAAGTCGTTTTTCTACTAAACCAGACAAGTATTCTCACTCACACACATACACACACGGGCGAAAAAGCAGACAACGACGACAAGAACGAGACAACTGTGAATAAGTATGTTTTTTTCTTGACTACTATTCTGAAGAAGAAAAATATATTTGCATGTGGTATGGTTGGTGGTGGTGGTAATAATGATAATAATATCGAGTGTCTGTGCATATAAATTTTCTTCTCTGATATATAACAAGTTACGTCTTCTTTGTAGTAGTATTTGTGGCAAAACTACATATACAGTAAGAGTTCTCTCTTTCTCTTTTCTCACTTTTCGAATGACAAATGTGGAATTCTGAACTGGTGCAGTGTGCTCTCTGTCTGTTATTTCTCCCAGTAATGCATTCTCTCTCTCTCTCTCTCTCTCTTGACGCTTTTATTTTAGCACACGGTACTAACTATAACCCGGCAAAACTGACTCAACTTGTCGTGAAGACCGGCTTTTGCTTCTATCAAGTGAGCAATTTTCTCGTCTGCTACCACACAGTTTACAAAACTATTGAACGTACAACAATGCTACACTGCGTTCCTTAACAAATTAGTTTCGTCTTGTGCTTCTTCTTCTCCCTTTTGCTCTGCCAATGTTTCGTTTGCTATTATAGTATTGAAACTTGATTATTTTCTTGTAATGTTACATAATTTAGTATAAAATCCTATAAACATGTATACTCTGAAGTAATTCCTACCTATATAGTATAATAGTATGTATATATATTTCTACTATTTTAAACTGGTATAAAATATTTTTTCATTCTAATAATGACGATAATAACAAGAGCGAATAATGCAAATGCTTTTCCGAGACTTGACTAAATATATAAAAACACGATGACGATGATGATGACGGGTTATTTTTTTCTGCTCGCTGCTGCACTACTGCTTCTGTCTGTCACTCGCTCAAAAGAGAAAAAATCGCGGTTATGTG
>JAHZMZ010000970.1:0-11976 GCA_027743805.1 Lepidocyrtoides sp. E14
CATTTTTTAAGAGTGGGATAATATGTACATTGAGCTATTAATATAGAGAGACGAGAACAACTTCAGCAATATCTTGTCTTTGCGAGTCACTTCACTTCAGTCATAGATGATGGTATGCCGGGTAGTTGCAGTGTAGTGCTTATCATCATCACAAACATGAGTATACATACAACAGCATTTTCTTGTTTTTTTTGTCCTAGCATGAAATGCAATAGCGATAATTCTGTCATTTTACATCCTTTTGCCTCAGCTGCATTGCAATGGAGAACAAGAGAGGAAAGAAGAAGATGGGAAGAGAAAATACGGATAAAAATGTGGAGACTAAAGAGGAAAAAAATAAAATGTGAGCTGCAATAATAAATGTGTACTTTCAGTTCAGAGCAACAGCACATTCCACATGACTAATGCAAATGTACTTGAAAAAATGCCGGGTTAATATACTTGAACCGTTGGTAGTGATGTTGTGCTGCTGCTGCTACTACTACTTCTAAATTCATTCACTTACAGAACACTCTTGACGAATTTAGAAAAAGAATTGTCCTTTTTTTCTTTACTGCTTCTGGTTATTATTGCTTTCCATCTGCTGCTGCTGCTGCTGTTTTCTTACTTTTGCTGTCTTAACTAAAAAACTTTGTGACAAGATAAATGTGTACTGACGACAAATAAAGAATATTTTGAATTCCTACAGAGTGGAGGTAGGAGAGAAAACGGAAATTTATTTTGTTTATGGAAATTTTTGGGGGGAAAAGACGGAAAGAGAAAAAGTGAAAATGAAGTCAATTTTCTGTTGACAGTAAATAAAATGCTTCACTCCAATGACATCCATCTACAGTCTACAGAACCACTGTGCACATTTTTAAACATCAAAATGCCAAGTAAATGTCATATTCCGGATGTGACAGTGTGAAAAATCTTGACAAGAAAAGGAGTATTTTGAGAAATGTCATTAAGAACTTTGGTTGGTGGTTTCAATTTTCAAAATAGCTACGCATCACCACTGTACAAGGCCTCGTACACTTCATCGATTTATACCGTCGTATTGCATCACAACTCGGGAGTGACTGATCTTCACATGGCCTCACTACCCCAATCAAGTATTTAACTTTTAGTGGCGCATAACTTACACAATAGGTAGGTAATTGGTTTTTAAAAGAAAACTTTAAAACACTTCACCACCTACATCAGCTTTAGCAGTATTGGTGCGTATGGTAGATCCTCAAACGGAAAATAGTTCAGTCAGCCAAACAAATAAGTACATGGGCAACCATCAAAAATATCCCAAGAAAAACCGCAACCACTTTCTAGTTGTCGACTTGTCGTGTGGTAGTGGGTGACCATACAGCAGTAGATGATACGACCATGTAGATACATATCCAGTGAAAGCATACGAAAAAAAAGAAAGTTACATATAGAAGCAAAAAGCAACAATTTTTACGATAAGTCTCAGCAGGATCTAGCCATTGAAGAAAGTATAAAACTTTTAGAATTCTGTTGAGGGTGGTGGTGGGGTAGTTTAAGTGTGTAAGCCAAATTGTTTGTAACCACCATCAACATTGTCCATCTTCTTGCACTTCTTTCTTGTCAACTTGAGTATGTAAGTAAGCTAACTGTAAATTTTATGTGCTAAAGTGACATACATATTTCATCACCCTGTCACCGTCAAAAACAAAAGATTCTCAAAAGTAGACCTCTTCTTATATTTTTTTTGCAAGTTGTTACAGAAAAAGCAGTAGCAGTAGTAGTCGTCAAGTGCCTAGCTAGCAGATTCAGTGGTTTGTTAAAATCTGGGTTACGCTACTGGTCTTCTCACTCTTGTCATTTTTCCTTCCTTATTCTCCTGTTAGTACTGCCTGACTCGTCGTATTTTCTCAGTGACAACAAACAGACAAACTTTTTCCTGTTTCTTCTTTTTTTTTATAAAATGTTTCAAGAAGAAGAGAGACGTTTCCTTTTGTTCTTCTTTTATCAACCCCTTTTCTTTCGAAAATTATTATTGCGATGATGACGATGATGATGATGATATGATGGTGACGTGGTCACATGCAGCGTATAGTTTTTTCCAGAGTGTCTTTCATTGGAAATGAGCGTGACACTTTTGACGTGCCACATAAATATATTTATTATTATAGCGTATCACTGCCATCGTCATTATATTATACGAGACAGCTTATTGCTGCGATCGTAAAATACACACATATACATAAAAACAATAAGTATCCTTTTGAGACACTTTCACCCTTTTAGTTTTCTCTAGCTCCATGGAATAGAATCCTTTTTGATAAATCTAAACACAAGTAGGTCTACAAAGGATGTATATACAAATTGCGTAGTTTTATTGAATAAAACTGAGCGAGAACCAAACCATAAAAAATGTAAACAAATTTTTTTTAGGCTGAAGTTAAAACCTCAATTTCACTAGGATGAATGCCTACCACTACTCAAAACAAGTTTCAGATTTCTTTGAAAGCGTATGATGCCTTTAGAAATCGGAAGCAAATTTCAGCTCTAAATTTCCTTATTGGAATTCCATTCACGGCATCACAACCGTCAGCCACCAACAAACGTCACCGTCATCGTCACCACAATGAGCAAACAAGTACTTCTTGATTGTAAACGAGTCGGATGACTAATAGAAATATAAATTCAATTTGTCTCACCCACCGCCATTCAGTCGAAAAAAGTTCGTGTTGATGATAAATTGGAAAACACACTAATCCAACCAAAGTGCTTAGAATCACGTCTATACACCTATCTTTCTAAATATTTTTTTACCCAATAAACAGTAAACAGTCTGCTGTCCTCATTTTGCAAACAATGTAAAATATAAATCCCTCGCTACAGTCTATATATAGGTTCCCACTCAAAAAATGATTTCGAGTTTCAAAGAAGCGAAAACAACTTTTCCTTCCCAGCATTTTTTCTTTAGGAAAAATACAAATAAAACAACTTGTCTTTTTGTAATAAAAATAACCAGTCCATTTGTAATGGCATATAGATAGAATGTTGATCATTTTGATTGCTTTCACCATTTTCCGCATTATATCTTCTCAACCAATAGATCACCTATCTCTATATCAGCACTTCCTCCACGTGTAAAAAAATATAACTATACCCAAAGTATTAATTCTTATTTATTGTTGCCTCTCTGCTCTGCACACATGCTTCTATAGGTGATGGTGGTGGTGTGGTGGTGTGATACATGAACCAGTTTGTATTGTACTTATCCAGGACAAATGTTTTAAGATTTGCTCCCACACACTTCCGCCCTTCCCCTTCTTTTTTTTCTATACACATCCTTTCTCCTAATTCAACATAATGCTTTTCCTTTTATTTTTTCAAAAGAAGGAGAAACTTAGACGAAAAACGTAATAATAATAATGTCTGCTTTTGACAACTTGTCGCTCTTGCTCAAAAATAAGAAAGAAATTAAACGCGTTATAAGTATAATGACAGTCGACTGGAACTTTTCTGGTTAAAATTACAAACAGGTAGGATACAGAAAATGCGTCGTATTTTTTATTGTGTTACTTAGATAGGTAGGTATACTACTGATAGGTAGGTTGTAGGCTTGTAGGCATACAGTATTTTTTTATTCATAAATAAGATGTTTTTCAGAGATGAGAGAGAGAGAGAGAGAGAGAGAGAGAGAGAAAGATGTTGTGTTTTCTTCATTTGAAAGCTCAATTAATGTTGATGGTTATGATGACGTCCATAAACAACCAACGACAGGTTTGTGCTCTTTAGAAAAACATCATCTTTCTTTTAAGTGTAGACTTATACGAAGTTATACAACAGAAATAAGTTTTTGTTAAAGCAGTTTTTTCCAGTTCATTTTCTACTGTCTTAAGGCCATACTTAAAATAGCCAAGTTTTCCAGAGAAATTATGGCCACAGTTTTAGCACTGGT
This sequence comes from Lepidocyrtoides sp. E14, assembly GCA_027743805.1. Taxonomy (NCBI): domain Eukaryota; kingdom Metazoa; phylum Arthropoda; class Collembola; order Entomobryomorpha; family Entomobryidae; genus Lepidocyrtoides; species Lepidocyrtoides sp. E14. Next base: position 3,908 of record JAHZMZ010000970.1, read on the forward strand.
ATAAACTAGTATAATTCTTAAGTTATGTTTGCTGGTTTCGTTTTCATATTGTGTTTTTGCCAAAAACGCAATAATGTGAAAGTAACGTGATGGACTTGACATAAATCCCATGACAGACGGCAAAGCAGTATAAGAAAGAAATGTACAAAAAAGTAAAACTAAAAAAATTTTCCACTTCATTTCAGAGCCACGTGAATGTGCCTACACACGTATTTCCTTCCAGCATAGCATGATTCACCTCTTTGTGGCCATTATCCCTGAAATATCTGACATTAATTTCCTGCATTATGTACACAGTTTTTTTTTACCAAAGAGGATCCCCTCTTTTGCACGTACAAGTGGGCATGATATAATTTTGAAGTTCACCTTGCTCGGTTTTCCTTTCCTCCCGGGTGGGTAATAAAAATTCAGATAGAAAGTAAGCTTGTCTGACAAGTCTGTATATTTTTAATTAGCTGGGATGATTATGCCCATAAAGTAAACGAAGAGACAATAATAGAGGGTATAGAGACGTTAACATTTTTTGTAATCGGATGAAAGCAGAGTTAAGATAAATAAACTGAGAAAAGATAATGTAGAAGGATACTTACATTGACTAGCCAACACATGAAAAAAGTTAAGACGACACAAGGGATGAGTTTGATAATGACTGAGAATGTCCAAAAGTGCATTTTGTGAAGGATAGGATACGTCTGAGCAAGCTCACTCATTTCCACAGTGTACAAGATAATATTTTTCTTTTCGCAGTAGTCCCTGTTATGCAGCAATCCAAATAGCTCGTTCAGTCCCTGACAAATAATCATAAAATCCGCCATCTTCTTAATATCCGTCTCATCAATTTTGTCCAGGTTGGGCTGCAGCGTTGTCTGGAATATGACTTTGGACTGGATGCGGAAGTAGAGATAGTTGAGAATGCAGAAAAACAGGGGACAAACATAAGCCGAAGCAATGACTTGATAACAACGGCGAAAAGTACAGAAGGATGAGCTTCCGTTGGAGCATTTGATGGCCACATAACGCCAAATTGCCATGCTCAAAGTCTGAAAAAGGAAATATGGAAACATGAACATTTACAATTTGCTCCTACTTTCTCCGTCTCAAATATCTAGCAAAACTTATTGTTGTCTTAATTTCGCATTCTACAGTTGCAATAATACTCCATCAAACAAAATTCTTGGAAAAACGAAATATTTCTGCTAGCTAAATACAAAGAAAAGCTTTCTGACGAACAAGCCGGTTTTATTGCTGGTTGCATAAAATAATAAAAATTTAGTTGTAAGGATTTCACTCACCAGTTGTATAGAAATGGTGTGGAGAATCTGAGTAAAGTGATTGTGAAAGAGCACGAATCTCGCCCAATTCAGGGAGAACTGGACCTCAGGAGGATTTGAAATCAAGTACATGTGAAGCGCAAACGGAATATACTCAACCATTATGAATAAATCCGCCAATGCCAGTGCAAACAGCATCAGATTCACTGGCGTTCTCATTTCCTTTCTTGTGAGAACCACCATAATCAGGATATTTGCTATTACGCCAAATACACACACAAAGAGGGCCAAGTAGCCATGTACTTTTTTGTACGTTGTACCCAACTCATACATTGAACTGTCACATTCACACTCCGTGCCATTCTCGCAGCGGGACTTTGATACGTTGCTGGTGTATGACTGGAGCAAGGTAAACACGTTCAGCATGTTTTGAGGACCTACGAAATATGGCGATGGTGTTGTCGAGTTACCTAACAGAAGATCAAGGTAGTTGTTACCTGGATAGGTGTCGTCATCGTTTACACGACTGTCTAAGAGATTGTCGCTAACACCGAAACCATCCACACCTGGACCACCCCCGTTTTCGGAGAATGTTGAGCGATGATAATCGTCCCCTGTGTTAGGAATACCGGATAGGGCGCTACTGGTGGGTAAGCCTTCGTAGGCTGCAGGGAACGTTGTCAAACTGGTGTTCATGTTGGCTTATTATGGAGAACTTTACTAGATTGATTTATTTTTTTACAGGTAGATCATTAATCGAGAAGGGGCTAGTTTAAAATTGGGGCGGTTGTTCAACATTTTTAATGTGGAAGGGTATGACATAATTCCATCCTCAATATTTCGTCCCGCTGGGGTCATCTGAGAGGTAGAAATCCCTGCAAAAAAGTTAAAAAAAGATATATTTTATAGTTATGCATGTACAAACTTGTTGGTGAAGTTTAAGTAAAATTCCATTTCATTTTGTTAACATGAACACTTTAAGCATGCATAGCTGTAAGTCTCAAGTGACATTGACAAGACTTTCAACAAAGCAAAGTTGACAGCAAAAAGGACTCTCTCTCTCAAAAACTTTCTCCAAGAAATCCCACACATTTTTGGTTCCACTTCTGTGCATTCCATAATCCACTGTATTTAAACCAAACCACATAACTTTAATTTGGTAGCTTGCGCTCCTATTTCCTGCTCCAATTTCCAAAACAAGAAGCCCTTGAAACTCTTGGAAAATAATGTTTGACCTTCCAGTTCCAACCAGTTTCCCTTTGTTGCTCTCAAGTACGAATAAAATGAAATTCAACAGAATATAACGTTTACTTAAATCTAACATTTTTTTTGTGAAAATGGTTGGAACACCAAAATTCATTCGAAAACGGAATTCATTCGATTTCCAACAAAATTAGATATTTTTATTTCAGCTATAAGAATTCTCAACATAGCGTTTTATCAATCAAATACACAGCCAACAACACAAAGGTTACAAAAGAGAGCAAAAGTATCAAAGGGCATTTGATCTTCAAAAAAATATTAAATATTTTGTTCCCATTATAAACGTTTCCATTGTATGGCTTCTTCTTCTTTGCAATCCTTTGAGAATTTAGTACGTGTTTCGTAATTTTCTTTTTGTTCAATGAACAGAGCAATAATTTCCAGCAGAGTATTTACGACTTATGATGATGACTTTCACATATTAGATTTTTAACAAAATTGTAAATACTACCTACGCACGAGAAGATATATAAGATGTGTCATGTTTGCACGAAAATGATAATGAGCAAACTTCCAGTGTACTAGCAGCACACAAATTCATTCTCATTTAAACAAGAGCACAATAATTGTTGCGTGAAGGGTGTTTACAAAGAGTGAAAAGTCAAGGATCATGAACCAAACACAAATACGTGCCTATACATTTCCTTCCACATCTTCAAGTCAAGTCATACACAAGTCAAGACATCCTCTTTTAAAAGAAAGAAGTACAGCCCACTTAATTTCTGACTTCTAAAGTCATTTCAACTCCCCTCCAGCCATTTATTTCAAACATAAAAAGTCATTATGAAGGAGAAAGGGAAAACAAAGACTTCAAACAATTCAGCAAAAGTCGTCAGGCAAATGGATATTGGAACAGAAGCTTAAAGAAAAGACAGACGATGTTGAAGGCAAAGAGTATTGCGCATTTTGAATTATTTTTTTTTACGTTGTTCACTGCAAGCAGCTGAGAAAAAAAGAGGAACTTATTATTTCTGTGATGATCGAGCTGTTTCTTTTCCAACAAAGGACGCAGGAAAAAAATAGGGAAAATAAGCAGGAAGGAAGGAAACACTTGTGTTTCAGTTTGAAAGACAAGTCAAGCCATGAAAAATCACTTTGTGCCGGGCTACGTAAAAAAAATACATACATAGAAAAATGAGGAAACCACGCACAGAAAAAAAGGGAAGAGGATTCATGCAAATAGGCGGTAAAAGTCAATACAAAAGAGTAAGAGAAGCTTCTAAAAAGAAAAGGGCTTCTCATTTTTTTTCGGGGCTACTAGCTACCATACCATACAAAAACTGGTAAAGATCACATAATCTATTAGCAGCCACAAAAATCGAAAATGACTACCACACTGCAATTTTCATCCTAACTGATTATAGTACTTTTTCCTTCCACAAGAGAACAAAAATGGTTTTTCTATGAAATTGTTATTATTATGATGAAGGAATAGTGAAAAAAAATTACAGCATGTCCATATAGCACGCAGAATGAAGATGAAAAAGAAACCATTTTCAGTTACTGGTGAAGTGAAGTCATGTAGGCAGACAGCCATTTTATACTGTAAGAAATGTACTCTCTTTTTTTTTCTTTTTTTGATCGGCACTTTCACTTGGTTCCTTTTGTGTGTGTATATGGTGCCCACATTAAGCTTGATGGATTACGTGGCTTCCTGTGTATTTCACATCACAAAGTGGTAGCAGCAGCAGCAGTAGTAGTGGAGTTGCAGGTCATAAAAAATTTCTGACAGGGGAAAGAAAAAGGCTTGATGATACCACCATTGCAATTTTTACTTTGTGAAATATTAGACAAAATGGATAGTGTCTATACAAAAAAAGGAAACGTCATATTTCGATGGTGGTGTTAAGTATTCAGTACAAAAAACATGGCCAAAACTACTAAAAAAAGATGAAAAAGGAGTGAATCAATGAATGAAAGGGTGAGAAAGAGCTGCCATCATGTTTGCACATTTTCTTTTTCTTTATGTGTGCCTTTCTACTATTGAATATTATTGATAGATGGGAAGGAAGAGAGGCACGAAATAATAAAAAGAACAAAAAAGAAATTGGGCCAGAAGAGGGAAAAAAAGGAAGAAAAGAGCTTCTTTGTTTCTCTTGAATTACTTGAAGAGATAATGGGATCATAAATTCGTAATAGTACCATCTTCCTGTTTTCTACTCGTTTACACGATAGCGACCTTGAGTACTGCTTTAATACCAAAAAAATAGTAGAGGTAATACATATAAAGTAGAGTAGCTTAAGTGCCAACACTCTCCCTCCAAAAGTTCATCGTTTTTTGGAGAAGAAAAAAATAAAAAAAAAAGATCTTGGAAGTAGATAAAAAGGTAAATAGAAATCTTGTTGAGATAGATAGATAGCGTGTATTCCCTAAAGCAAGAAAATTGAATCACAGTGTTCAGCAGATTTTCTTACGTTTAAAGACTTGGAGAAGATTTAAGCATGATTTTTTAATTTTTAGCTAATTATTATGCGTTTATAAGCCTCTGAATAAACATTAAACACTGATGGAAACTTACACTTAAGCTTAATTTATTCCTGTTTTTGTAATATTAATCACCAGAAAAGAGAGCCTAATTGCCACGTGGTGCAAATAGGGAGGGAAAGAAATGTCTTTTTTATGCAAATTTAAGTAGTCTGGACATAATAAAAGTAAATCTCCTCTGACTAATGATAATATGCTATATGCTTTTATATTTTACTCGGGTGCAGTAGTAAACGTACCACCAAAAAAATGTTGGCAGAGAAGAAGGTGAGGGATAAATTAACCTAGACATTGAGAAATGGTAAAATGTGTTGAGAGCATGCAATAAGAGAAAGGGAAGGTAATGTTCATGTTTTTAAAGTAAACAAGAGCCAAAAAAGTGAAGGGGCTTACGCAGGAAAATTTATATGCATACAGAGCTGTAATACAAATTTAAAAGTAGAGAGAAAAGCTAATCTGTTTTTGAGTAGAAGAAAACAAGGTTAAAAAGTTCACTGTGTGTTGTGGGGAAGCTGTGAAAATACGATTTGATGATGTAGTAATTTCCTTTTTGGATGCCAAAATTGCGTAAACACAATGGGGGGTAGGCTCTTTCACAGGCAGACTGTAGACATAAATTTGTTCTATAAAGAAGGATAAATAGGTAAATATATTTAGAAGGAAAACAAAGAGTCGAAAACCGACAATTCTAAAAGTTAATAATAAATATTCCATAAACACTACTTAAAATAACTACATAGTATAGTTAAACAAAACAGTGCTGAGCCATTTGGCACGGTTTTTTATTAGAAAAGTCATTAACGCAAAAAAAAAACTCGTATTTTCATGTGAGAAAATGACGCACACGACACACAAAGGCAAACATCTTCTTTTTCGCAGAACGCAGCGCAACGCAACAAATCACACAAGGAATGCGACATCTGTTTGACGACGATGATGGATGTGTTGGATGATAGAAAGGTTCCAGCAAAAACGAGATTTTGCTCATGATGGAGAAGTAAGAGTAAGTGTAGAGTAAGTACAGACCTAAAATAGCCGGAAAGTCATTTACACGAAAAAGTTAATTTCTCAGCAATGTTGTTTACATACTTGACGCTGGATGGTTCTTCCCGCATCAAACAAAGTTTATACAGAGAAAGCAGTATGTTTGCATGCCCATTTACACATACACACTTGATTCCTCTCTCAGTACAGACACTTTCCATAATAACGTTATCCATAAGACCACCTAACGACTCTGTTGTACTACTGGATGTTTAACATTGTGTGTTTTCATCAGCTAACAAGTTGACTTACATTTTTTCGGCAGATATTAGAAAAATGTTCTGTTTACAAAGGAAAAACAATGCACACGTATATACATATCTACAAAACCCCAAAGTCATCATAACACCAACAAAATGTCATCATCATCACCACTCACCACCACCAACCAACCAACCACACCAGTCCAGTTCAGTCAACCATGGAAAACTTATTGGGAAAAACAAGCAAGGAAATTACATGGAAGGCTTGTGTTAACTTACTGTGCATATTATACAGGAAAGTAGGCACACAAAAGTACCGCAAAAACGACGATTATGTTTACCAGCACAGCATCTCAACTCTCTGCAAACTATTGCTTTCACTACTACTACTACCGTAGTTGCCTTCATGGTGCAGAAAAAGAGAACCCGGCGGCATGGTAGACACAAGAAATTGTTGAGAATGAGCTAATAAGACTTTACGAGCTATGTCCAAGTCTTGACGATGATGATGATAATCATCATCATCATCATGCCGGTTGGACTACTACAACTACTGGCTGTTGCTCTACTCAAACTTATAATAATAGTAAGTAGTCAGCTACACACATGAAGACACGAACATCACTTCCTTATTATACGGATACCTACCTTAGAGATATCTAGAATGATAATACCATTTTAGTTCAACAAAAGGATATCGGATTCTACTCTATAACTAGCATGCATGCATGCAAGCAAAAGCAAACAAATGTTGGAATGATGATGATAATATATTTTTATTATACGGTATACACATATAGTCAACAGGAGTATATATAGCAAACTTTAATGGAATAAGGCAACATACAATCCCATTTTAAGTAAGTATTATGCCAAAAGTTATGGAACATTTAGGGGCAAATAAAGCAGACAAGCAAGTCTCTCCTCTTCTCTGGCTCTCCCTTATACTTTCTCTCTGCTGCTACTGTCGTGTGTATGTGTAAATTTCTCAACTCTCACAAGAAAAGTGTTAGAGCGTCATGAATTCATTGGGAAAAAGGAAGAAGAAGAATAGCATGCATGCAAAACCATATAATGCACGCATGTGGCTGTTTCAAATTAGTCAGTGTACCATGTTGACGCTGTGCCTTTGTGTGTGCTCAATGTACAACAATGTTGGCGTTGTCTACTAAATTTGTTTTATATGCAATATATCCTCGTCACCTTTTTTTGTTAGTTGTTTTTTAAGCATGCAATGTCATGCTAAAAACTACCATGCGAAAAGCTAAGCCAAGCCAGGGAAACGTCACGTTACAGTCACCTCCTTCGTTTTTCCTCTGTAAACATTTTGTTTCATCATGACAGCACAGGACAGGAAGGGAGTTGTAGTGAGTAAGTGAATGAGTGAGTGAGTAGTAATCGTGTGATAACATGTATGATGATGATGATGATGATGACAATCATTTCAGTTTAATATGCTTTTAGGCACCTTTGATGCGAAAAAATGTGCAAGAAAAATATCCTGTCCACACCCTTTGCATTTCATAGTAATGGTATGCCATTAGTAAAATCAATACAAGAAATTAACTAATGTGCATGCATATTATAAATAGAAGGATCCTTCATCCTTATCTGTGATAAAGTGGGGTAGATATATACACACCTTCATAAATATTTCATTATTATGCTTCTAACAATTCCAATACTAGCATTTACTAGAGAATAAGAAATAAGTTTAAAAAAGTGGAATTTATTCGCTTGAATGAAATACCTTTCCCAAATAGAACAAATTACATTTTTAAGAGGGAATTAACATGTAAAAAG
>JAHZMZ010000971.1:0-36024 GCA_027743805.1 Lepidocyrtoides sp. E14
GACGACATGTTACGACGCTTTGCTTTTGATGCTCACAATTTGTTTTTGAGATTTTTCGTTACTAGAAGATAAACAATGCCATGCTTCAGTTTACAACTCGCATTTATTTTCAAACAGCATGTTCTGTTTATCCTGCTGGATTATTTATAGAGAAACTCTTTGTTTTAATGTAATTCTTCGATAATGTAATTGCCTCAAGTATTAATCTCAACGGAGAAGAATGCTGCCCACTTGTAAAGTTGGAAATCAGTTTACTCAAGCAATCAAATTATGATTTGTTGTTTTTAGTTTTTACGTATCATTATCATTATAAAGAACCTACGCGAGTATACATATCAATCTATATAACACTTCGCTTATGTAATATGTGTAGTGATCAAACTTCAGCATCATCATCAACCTGATCATATAGTGATTTCCGCACTGTTGATATAATAATAACGACATCTTTTTACTGAAGCGTACTTTCACGTACTTGAGAATATTTCATATTTATACACCAACAAAGTAAAAGTGGAATCATAGATGATGGCGATCTTTAACGTTTATTCTCTACTTATTTATTACATTAGCGCAACCGTTCGTGATTGTGAAAACAAAGTAGAATCATGAGAGGATGACAAAGTAAGCAAAGAGCAAAAAAAAGAGTATAGAATTTTACTCCCATTACTCCATTACAGATAGCAACAAATGTACTTCCGCTGTTTTCACTTTTTCGTTCCCAGTAGCCCACCTAGCTAACTAGAGTGTATACGTGTGTACGTACGTGAAGGAGTCCACCAGGGACAACTTTATAAGATGATCTAAAAGAGACAGGGAAAACCTACACAATCAACTTGAGTAAAAAAAAGAAGCAAAGAGTTGAAAAAATAGCCTGCTCTCTTCTGTTTATTATCAAAAACTAAATAAACAAAAGTAAACTGAATTACAAGTTTGAAAAGTGAACATGAAAATGATGATGATGATCATCATAATACACTTTTGTTTTACTATACCTTTAGTATTTTTTTTATTTCCTAAAATTACGTCTTTATGCAATGGATTGGATGATAGAGTCGTGGAATAAAATGAAATAAAATACACATACGTGGACTTAATAAGGTAGGGGGGGGGGGTAAGGTAAAAAAAAGCTTCCTGTTCTGAAAGCAGCCATCTACTTCTTTAGAAAATACAGATACCGGAATATCAGCTCAACAAACTAAAGAAAACAAATCATGGATTCAGTTGAACACTCATGATTCAACAAGGGAGGGAAAGAGGAGAAAAAAATATATAACAAGATTGAGTATCAGTAGTAGGGATTGATGCACGATTGTTTGCAGTTTGTTACCTTGTAGTTTTTGTCCTATTAGGAAATAAGTAAAAAAATGAAATAAATAGTGAAAAGGTAAACTTGATTCTGTTATTTAGTTAGAGAAGTTGTTGAAGAGGAAGACCTGCTGGATTGCATTACAGTTTGATACATAATGGATCATGTGAACGAATAACAATATCATCCAATTGAGAAGGAGGTTGATATCATGTTGTTCAGTTTGCTTTACTCAGAAAACTGAATTATTTGCTTTTTGAAGTATAAATTAAATAGTATTATTTGGTAACTGAAAATGTTTTCAAAGTTTCTAGTAAAGTCCATACCGTTAAAACAACAATCCGTATCTTTTATTTATTTAATGTACTATGGTAAAAAATGGAAAATGTAAAGGCGGAAATTGCAAAAAATATATATATTTTTTAAAGTCCGATGGTTCTGTTGTAGTTTTTCTGGATATTTGGTGAATTAAACAAAATATGTAGGCATCACCTCTCCCCGCTTTCAAATACTGAACCGTTTCACTAAAGATATCGTTTTTTATGGTGGCAACTTGGGCTTGAAACACCCCGTACCGCAGTCGAATTACTGAAAGTGCCTACAAGTAACTTGTAACACAACATGTAAATTCTTGGTTCCTGCACCAAAAAACCATTTCACCGCTTTATATGATAATTTTAATGCTACAAAGTCCTGCATCCACAATTTCTTTCCAAGATCTACATTCTTACATACATACATAATAATAGGCTAATACCAATCAGCATAATATTGAATGTGTACGGGAAGTAACTCCCACTGACTATTCCAATATCCCCGAGAAAATACCATTTCAAAATATTTTATTCGTCCCAAAAAATTCAAATGGGCCTATTTATTCCTTCCTTTGAGCTCACTGTAGGAGTCATGCCATTAAAGAAAAGCTTTATTGAGCGCATCCCATTCTATCCGTATGTAATTCAAATAGATTATCATACGAAAATAGTAGACGAAGCATTCCACTTGTAATGTGGCTTACTTAAATATACGGCCTTTCTCTCTATTTTTCCCTTTTGGCGTTTTTTTCTTCTTCCTCCATCTATTCCTTAATGTTTTCCGTAGTGGTTAGGCAGTTAGCTGGGATTATGGTTGCGAATCTGAAAGTCAAGTTAAAAAAGATGGGAGATTGGAGAGGAAGAGACGTAATAAAAAGTGTTTTCTCCATATCCGCCATTCATTTCGTATTCCATGCCAAGAAGTTCCTGTGAGTAGTGGTGTGTCTCTATGAAAATACGGAGAACTAAAAAAAAGTCTTATTTCAAAGCAAAACATTGCATGTACATGAGAATATACCTAGATAGTTATATAGCTCGACATAAAACATCAAGCCTTCAAAACCGTCTAAGGTTCATTTAACAGGTTTCGTTGTTATTATTCCTTTGCAATATAATTTGAAGAATTTATTCTATATCGGTTAGGACTCAAGGTCTTCCATACTTGTGCTTTCCAGCATTTCCAAAGTAGCTCACATAACTGACAGGCACAGCTTTTTGTACAGGTTGTCAATAACGTGAAGTCTTCAAGTGAACCTTGTATTATGCATTCTAACCTTTTCTCTTGTGTAAACATTACTCGGCTGGCATATGGTTAAAATGTGTGCTTAAGTAGATTCAAAATAGTGTATGTTGATTCAACTAATCGTCCAATGACACTTGACTAACTAAATGTAGGGCTAGTTTTTAACCTAAAACTAGGAGATGTGAGTAATAAAAGTACTTTTCGTTACCAGCTTTTTCTTTTCTGTATATACATGTATGCAATTTGAGTTTTTCAATTTTTTCAGGAAATGAGAAAGCAGCGCATCATATACCCCTACCGACACGGTGTTGACTCTCATCTGAAATAAAATGGAATGTTAGAAAAATGCAATTGTAAAAGAATAAAAGGATTTCCAAAATTCTCTTTTTATTCCTTTTCCGTTTTCTCTCTCTCTCTCTGTCTTTCTCCTTTACCCAATGTCCTTAGAAGTGAGCTGTATTTCAGATTGCGTTATTCCGTCTTGGAGGATTGTGTGAATGAGCAAATGAATAAGAATGAAATCCAAAGCATTTCAGATTCCTTTCTACCTCCTCCTCCTTCTCTCCTTCTACTGCAAGAGAATAACTACGGGAAAATATCGTGAAATAGCTTTGCATTACATTGTGTGTGTCTCCCGTTTGCCTTCTCATTACATTTTCATTCTTTCTCCACATATCCTAGCCAGAATTTATTCCTAGAATAAAATGAAATAAAAAGGTTTAGCTTGACTAGAAAGTACCAAATAAGATCAAGAAGTTTTGAATTGAAAACGGCCTTCTTTATAATATAAGGTTTCAACTTTTCAAACGTATATATGACTATTTTTCTGTTTGAGTGCTGTGAACTATGTATAAGTATAACATTGTATTTATATACATAAACCCATTTAAACGAAAGCAGGAATATTATAGCATGCATTTCAACAGGCATCATTTTTTTTGCTTTTCCCCTTTCCCGTTCCTCTCTCCAATTTCACATGAGCTCTCTAAAGAAAATTGTACTAGTAAATGGGGGTTATATGCGATCCTGAGAGTGTACACACACAATCATTATTGCATTGCTTCAACTATTGCGTCGCGTCGTCTACTTCCATTTCTGACATTTTCCTATTTTACCCATGAATGTTATACATGATTGTACTTTTTACCAGCTTCTCTCTCTCTCTCTCTTTGGAAAAAGAAAAAAAGGCAAGCTCAGCTCCATGCATCGCTTATGCTGAGCAAAGAAAGCGGATTTTTTCCCTTTCTTACATGTCTGTGAAAATATTATTCGAATTCCGAAAGGAATTTCATCAATAAATCTGCCGCATTTCCCTTTTTCTTTCTTTCCTAAAAAATAAGAGCTGGTAGTACTTTCAAAATACTTTTTCCATCTGACTTTGACTGCCGTTTTCTTGTAATATTCCAGTGAGTCCCTCTCTTCTATTCTTACGCATTACAATTTTTAGGAAACAATATAAACTCAAAGTGGTATATGGCTGCTTTATGCTACTTCTACGGCTACTAGCGCCAGTCATCTAGTGACTTGGAGTTGATCCTTATTGGTTCATGTCATGACTTTTCTTCTCTTTTTTTAGCGATTGGAATATCCGCTATTTTTCTTGTCGTTTGTATGTACATAAGAAAAACGAAAATTGAGCAATGTCTGTTAACTAGCTCCTCTGTCCATCGTCTTACCCCTCTGCCTGTGTATCACCATTGCTGCTTTCAGCAAAAGAGAAGCATGTAACAAAGAGTAAAAGCAGTTGAATACTCGTACTAGTGGTGGCAGTTTTTGTAAGGCTAGCATTTATTTTCATGAAAACCTGAAGATATGAATTCTCTCCTTTTTTCGAAAGAGTCCTCCTATTATTATTTTTTCTTCATATTATGTTGCTGATCGAGCCTTTTTATGGAAGAAATGCGTGTGCTCTTCCTGCACTACTGATCGGTTATGTGGAGATAAAGATGGTGCTTATTCATCTAATAAAATGGCTTTCTTATCACAATGCACAGAGCCTGCCTGGATTTTCTAGTTATTGGAATGTCTACTTTATTGAACAGTAGAATATATTAAAACGTTTGAATAATATCAGCCGTTTCCGACCGGAAAAGGTATTCCGTTTTTCATAAAAATGAGTCAATCAATTTGGATGACCTGAGTGAACCGATTCTCAGCCAAGTATTCTCTCTTCTTTTTGATAACACATTTTTATATTAATACTGAATTTTCATTTTTGCTATTATTAGCAAAATTGTTCAGATCAATATGCGTACTATGATCACCAACGAATGCCTTTTACAAAAATACTACTATAATAAAACGCGTTCTACGAACAATTCTTCACAACTTGCATTTTTCTATCTCTTTCCGTTATTTCATAATGTAACCTGTAAACGTTCGGGACAAAAACAACTCTCTCTCCTCCTTGCTGTGAATCATTATCTTAAATAACAGAGTGGAAAGAAGCTAGAAAAAAATTCCAATTGAGTCACTAGAAATTGTCACAAAAAAGGATGATTCGCCTTTCACTCAAACAAACGGTGTTGCTTGAAGGTTCGTTGACTATTGCCTACTGTTAGCCTAAAGCAGAGTAAGCAAGTGAGAAAAATAGAAAGAAGAAAGAACCATTTTAAGACAATTTTGTCATATACTTTTCTCTTCCACTTATACAGTAATGACATACTTAGGAGGTTCCAAAAAGGAGTAGTCTTCTCTCTTAAAAAATCCCAAAATGCTTTTATTCCAATTTTCTCCATCTTCAAGAAAGTTAGCGGTAAAAAGTCAGTAAAGTGGCTTCACTAGTATATAATATGTGTAGCTTTTACATTTTTATATACAAGAATCTCTTCATACAAGTTTGTATATCTTATTATTACACGAGCGGGAAAAAAGAGTGAAAAACTGAATGTATTTTTTTACTTATGTACATAGTTGAAATAGCATTGGTATTTATAGATAGTATTTTTGTCTCCCTGCTTGTACTCCCTGTATAATCTGTATCTTTAAGTTGAGCAGCAAACTAAGATATATTTATGGTGACAAGTATGATACCACAATGAGAGGAGCGAGGCTCAAACAGGCCAACAAGTTTGTGTGCCTCCGGACGGAAGAGGGAAAAGCCAAAGTCATCTCTCTGTTATTTTGTCCGCTCATTCCCTTTTCTAGTCCCAGTGTCCATACTACTACTTTGTATAGAGTTGTAGCAGTAGTCTTATGGAAAGAAGATGGTGTGCAGAAATGTTGATGTATTTTGTACTAGTAGTAAGCATGTATGATGCTCAAAGTAAAAGTTTTTGAAGGCAAAGACGAAATGAAATTCGATGTCAGAGTATTTTTGTGTGTAATAATATGATAAGGTATAAATAATATAAAACCAACATAATATTCACATGGAGTAGGGTGGTGGGAAAAACCTTTTTACGAGGAATAGATGATAGAATAATATATTTTTTGAACAAAACAGTGTAGAATGTGATTTCTTTCAATAATCGTCCAGCAATCCAAATGGACAAGTATATAGATTTTTTGTAGCTTTGAGCGTTTTTTTTGTATTTTCTATACTTTACTTTCAGATGATTTTTGAAGATATGATGAAAAGTTTTTTGTCGTTCACTTAACTTAGTAGATGGATTGGTATTTTTAGTGCTACAAAAACTGGAAGGAAGAGACGAGAAATAAACGAAGAAATAAAAGTAAAGAGCAGTAGTAGAAGTAGGATGAAAACAAGTTGATGGTGAAAAAGAGTGAAACAACTTGTAAATTCGATTGCTCAATTTTCAACTACTTTATGCTTATAGTGCTTTCCATCAGAGAAAATTGAACTGAACACAAAAATAAATAAGTACAAGAAAAATGAAGGAAGAGCAAATTTAAGGGGCTTATTGCTTCAAGTAAAACTTTTTAATGTAAGTGATGATGTAACTGAAATAGAATTTCCATAAAGAATGGCGGCAGTATAGAAATGGAACAGAATTTGCTTTTATTAAGTGAATGGCGAATGAAATTGAAAAGTTTAAAAATGAATTAATGAAATTTTAAATAAAACCCAAGAAAAAGTACGCCAGAAACAGTTTTGCAAGCAATAAAGTTTCAACGTATTCTATTCAATCAAGTCAATTCAAAAATGAAAATTCATATTTTTACCAAATTTGGAAATTTTCTCTGCTTTCCGTTACTTTTCAAACTTGTCCACTCAACTTTTTTCATATTCACACAGTCAATAATCATCCTTTGTATTTTACCCTTTTGAATTTATATATATTATACTTTTTACTCGTTTATACTAAGCATCACAACTCATATTTATTCTTGATTTTCTTGAATGGAAATACATGTCGTAGTGTGGTCACAAATTCTTTCGGTTCTTTTGTTGGACTACACAACGAAGTATGGAAGGGTCAATTTAGAGAGAAAGTTAACTTATTCCTGCCTCTCACTTTGGGAGCAACTCAAGAAACCTTTTGGTACATTGGTTCACTCTGTTCCCTATTTGGTACAAAAGACAAGTTCTTGAATTTGTATACCTTCTTCAGTTCAGTGTAGTTGCTTGCTACATCACGACGATAAAAAGTGGTATATTTACAAAGGCTTTTTTTACTTTTCGCTCAATCTTCATCTTTAAAAGTTAAGAATTTGTCATCCTTTGCTGACTGCACACATAGTTGATACGTTGTTTGAAGCAGTTTGACAATTTTAGTATTCTGATTCTGTAGCAGTCACACACGACGAACATCCATACATAACAAAGTAGCCTTAGTTTCAGTTCCAGCATCACATCAAGAGTAACAACAGAACACTCTCGCAAAAGTCCAGCTTTCCTTTTTCCACTGCTTCCTGAAACATGCATTTTCAGTTCATTTTTTTCTACATATTTTTACACGCTAGCTGGAAACTCACTATGTATGCATTATGTACAGATTGTATAAAAGGAAAAAAGTTTGTTGTCAGTCATGGCACGCTCTTCCTTCCTTCCATTTCCACACTAGTACCACCACCAATCGTTCTATATGCCACACCGCTCGATCATCTAGTTCACATTTTATATGAGGCATTACATATTGAATCAGCAGCAGGAGAACAACAACAACAGCTTCATATAATCTTCACAGCCATTTTCCTTACTTCTACGATTCTTCTGGAGAATTTTTGAACCCCAATTTGCGAAGCTTGACATTCAGATTGACATTCAGTGAGGGAGGTCAACCTGACAGGCAACATGCCAGTCAAACACCAAATTCAAAAGAAGACAAAGCATATATAGAGAGAGAAAAATATTCCTTCTGCCTCATGCTTATTCCTGTCTTTCGCATATAACAAAACAACATATTAAATATATGAATACCGCTTATCAGAATTCAGAAGATGGAAAACTTGGGAGCACTCATGCAGCCTCTCTTTCTGTCTCAACTCGGCTCTTCTATTACATCGTTTCTTTACGTGGTATCTATACACTTACATATTTCGCTTGCGAGACATGACAAGAAAAGGCTCCTTCACTGGTTTCCTATTTTTTATTCTTGAATTTCTCACTCTCCTTCCCTATATAATGTATATTTTTTTGCAAAACTGAAATTCAAAGGAAGAACAGTCAAGCAGGCAAGAGAGAGAGAGAGAGAGAAATGTAGTCAAAGGGAATATAATAATGCAGAAGGAGAGAAGAGGAAAACATAACGTTGAATTGAGCATGCAGCAGGGAATCATGATTGCCTAATGCATAAAGCATTTTATTCTTTACGGTGTGGTGAACTACGTACGACTACGTAGCAGTATCTCTGTTATTGCTTCACCTCTTTTTTTGGAAAGATATCTCCAAAAAAGGAATAAATAAGGCTGGTGGAGTGGTGTCCAGACTAGTAAAAGGTTTTTTGGTCTCGTATTGCCACTACTGTTGTTGCTGTGTTATCATCATCATCATGATCGTCCTCGTCGTACCAGAGAAGAGTAGCTTCAGTTGCTGCGAATGAACAAGTAGGCAATAGGCATAAGTTATTGACAGCAGCAGTAACAGAACATATTATATAGGAAAACGGGAAATTCTACTTGATTTTGTATTCCGATTCGAAGAATACATGTATATGGACAATCTATATTCTGAATTACTGAGCAGAGTGCTTTACATGGACACACATACTGATAAAGTGTATGTATGGCATGTAGAAATAAGGCAGGCGACCCAATCCCATTCAAAGTTCATGGCGTGAGCTGAATCCCTTAAAGCTTTCGTTGACGGATGGATGGATGCTTTTGGATCTCCTTCGTTCTCTCTCTCTCTCTCTCTCTCTCTCTCACTTCTTGTTTGATAGCACAGTCACTTTCCTACTCTCTATGTATTTACAAAAGGCAAGAGTAAACATTATCAAGCTAAAAAAATACATTTTATATGGCATAGCTAGCATTGCTATTCACCGTCACCACCATCACCATGTACCTCCATCAAAATTCAAGTGATTGCTAATACATATTCGGGAAATTGTAATGTATAACATTTTATATAAAATAAATAAATAATAACACTTTCTGTGTTTTATCTCGCAATTTCTATTCTATCACGGTACTCGACAATCCCATATTGATAAAAATTTGCTCAGTCAGTGGCTATTTTTTTAGCTGTGGATATATAATACAAGCAAATGTGTATAAGTGCATACGTATGTATCACATTTTCTGTTGATTTGAAACATGTAGTAAAAGAAGCAATGATCCAGTTTGTACAAAATCCGCCTCGAAATGCATTTCTCTCTTTGCCGTTTCATTTTCTAATAATAATAAGAATTTTTTTTGTGTACCACTTGATTTCAAGTCAGCAGGCATGAACCGCTTTCCATCTCTTTGAATTTTTATGGTATGGTTTGCAGTAGTAGAAATATGTTTGTACATGAAAGATTAGACCATTGTGGTCACTCATTCATGATATTGATGATCGTGACGATGATGATGATGTCGGTAGTTGGTATAGTTGTAATAATGCTGAAGAAGATGAGAAGGAATGAGACCAGCATAACAAATAATCTATGAAATTTGAAAAAAAGTAAGGAGATGAGAAAGGCATGAAGGAAAAAAGAAGAGGAAATACGATTGGAATATCGAAAGAGTGAGCATAGAAGCATAGATACATATTCACAAAAGGGTTTCAGAGAATTCCGTGTAAGCGCTTTTCTGAATAAAAACTTAACAAGTTTCCTTGTTATGATGATCACAAATTTCATTGAAATACGACCGAATCAAGAACAACAACTGACAATTTGTGTAAAGTAGAGTAAGAGTATAAACTCTATAAAAAAGATGAAAGAGTTGCTGCTGTTACTGCAGAATTATTATGGTGTAGCTACTTCGTTTTCCATGAGCCGACACATATATTCTATATTATCAGCTTAATGTACATATGTCCATACATACGCGTTTTTATGTCGAATCGGATATTGTGCTTGCAAAGCACACACTGACTGAAAGTAAAAATGACGCAATTCATTTATTATACAGATGAATCGACACCGACCAGGGTGCAAATGAACTGTTTTTGGGTGAAAAAGTGAAAATCTCTTTTTCTGATGAATACGTTCAGCTTTATTTTCATTGATGCATTCGCTTTTCTTGGGGTTGTTTTTATTCAGTCTGTCCTGCTGCTGTCGGTCCCTGCTACGCAGTTACAAAAGAAGCTCAAAATATAAAAACAAGCTATTGCAATGAATGTCATAAAGATTCACTGCTGGCTGCATTGATAAATGAGATATAGAAAATAGGAAGCTACAATAATAATAATTCACCTTAAAGGGAATCTGTATAGACTGAAATTGTACAATCTCATTTCTACAAACTACAACAGTCTTGTTGTTTCTATTCAAAGACCAGTTGAACATTGAGTATGTATCCAATTAAATAAATAAATGAGCTTGTTTTCATTCATTCATTCACACTATAGTGAAGAAACGCTATTTATGACGAGCATGATGAACATCATCATCATTCCAGGACGGTCTCATCAGAAAAAGTAGCATTAACGTGCTTTGATCATTTTCGTAGCAGGCAATTTCCTTTTTATATTTTGTTTGAAAAACATAATAGATGAAAAAAATAAGTCAAATTACGACAGAATATTGTGTAAACTTTACATCTCCTTTCTTCATTTTGGGTAAAATCCTGCCTATTTAATGATAAATGTTGTGTGCATGCACCAATGTTACTAGTATTTTGTTAGGAAATGGTACTGTTTAAGCAACAGAAAAAGTAGGTTATGTAATTTTTTGTTACATACTGCCGCTGCTTGAAAACTAGAACCCAAAGTTTTGACTGATCTCTTTATCTTTTTCCTCTTGGTGTGGAAGATGCATCTGCCCACAAGTAGCTGCTCAAGTTCTGCGTGGGTTATATATAGCTGTAAAATTCGGTTTTCCATAAATGTGGTGGTGTCTATGCATCAATGATGTTAAATGTGAGGGCGTCCAACAATTTACCTGAAAAAGCAGCAAACCAAAAATATTATGGGTTGAAAATAAAATGAGTTCTTGAAATCTACAATATTACATAATGCACAGGATATAAATTTTTATATTTTACGTATGTATATGCAACGGAGCCTGCTTATCATTATAAAATCCATATTTCACCAAACTTCATATAATCCATTATGATAAAACCCAACACATATGGTACTTCTTCTACAGCAATGCCTCACCTCGCTTCTTGGTACTTTTCAAGCTTAAAATATCTATTTTTATGCTACACAGCTCCAACCAGTAGATCCAAGCAGAGATCTATAATATGCTCCTTTAAACGAGCATCGGCTGCTTTATTGCCATTGCCATGATGGATAATAATAATAATGCTGGTCACCCGCTTGTCCAGGGTGCTCCTTGTGGATATTACCATTATTCCCCATCTCAGACTTCTCTCCCTCTCCATCCAGTTAAAATTGCAGTGGAAAAATTGCCTGGAATGATAAATTGCCTAATTTACAGGGCTCAGGTGGTCAATTGCTTTATATAAATCGGTTCTTCACTTGGAGCCGAATAACAAAAGGGCGTTGTGACAAATTGAAATTTTTTCCTCGGCCATGTGTTTGCCTATTTCAAGATATTTTTACTTGCTCTGCAGTTGAATGTGATGTAAAACTAGAAGTAAAATTCCGCACGCGTCTTATTACCACTGTGCCTTTTTGTTTTTTCCATTGAAAATTCGACAACTGCGTATAGTTTCCCATCTTATAAAAAACCGTATCAAGTTGCCCCATCAAGAACCAGTGTCAGAGCGTATACGTTGCAACGCCAGCTACATATATCTTTTCAATCTTTTGTATTTTAAAATGCCAAGCAAATATGACTTCGTTATTTGAATGGAAAGTTGAACACAGTTTGAATCTTTTATCAATAATAGTAACGTATACAGGCAGTTGAAAATCCACTGATCATTTTTGATTGTAACAGAAAAAACAGGCGCAATTGTTTTCTTGTTCTCCCCTCCTCATTGTAGCAAGTGCTTGCACTCAACCAAGTTTGAATATATTTTACAAGATTTACATTCAAATGATATGCATGCAGGAGTGTGCGTAGGTAACACTTTAAAATCTTGTACGCATGCCCTTCCTCAATAAAACTTGACATGATCAGCCCTCCTACTTTATATGCCGTTGTGGTGAGCCTTTCGTGTGTATGCATAATATCATCTGAGCATGAATACTTGATCGTCTCGTTATCGTATCAAACTTTTGCTGTGAGTAAGTGAATATAATATATTCATGCACGAATACACAATTTTTTGGTGGTGCTATGTGAGTCTTTTTATGGATGCGCCGTGTTGTTTTTCTCCCCTTTCTTTTCAATTTTACAAGTGGAGGTAGGCATGCTAAAAGCCATTATTACAACCCTTTTCCATTTCTGTCGCTGTATCAAAATCAACGGATTGAATATAAAGTTTTTAGTATTTGCCTCCATGTTACCTTTTTATCGACACAAGTGTTTTTCATTTACAAACAAATAAGCATCCAATTACAAAATATATTGCTGGTCTTGGCATATTTTGAAGAAAGGATTAAGACTGTCCAAATTCCTGATCTGCTGGAAGGCAATGGAAAAGTTCAAGGTGAAATTCAATGTAGCATTTTCTTTATTTGCTTTAGCGTACAGAAACTAACTAGGTCTTATTGATTTAAATGAAATCGAGAGTAAAAAAGTAATGAATGCGTACTTAAATAAAATAAAATCCTTACACGTTCCAGCAAACGGATAATTATGTTTTTGTAATTTTGTTATAATACGATTTCATATTTTCAGGCAATGTACATTATTATTATTAGTATTCACAGCAGGAATTTAAAATTACTTTGTCTTCCTACTGTGATTTTTAAGTTTTTTTTACTGAGCTGCCTTAACTTGTATTAACATATTTTTATGTACATATTACTAAATAATGCAGGTTTCTGTTACCTCTCATAAATATTCAAAAGATGCATGTCGTTTGAAGAAAAATACCTAAAATGTATTTTGAATTATCGGTGGTATCACATTATCAAGCACAAACTTAAAATCATTACCAATTGTACTGATTCGCTACTAGGTAAACTAACCAGCTTTTGTGCGCGCATTACTTAAAAACAAAATTCGACCTTGAATTCTTCATGAATTTTATATTAGACTAGGTCAGGTTATATAAGACCTCCTTTGGTGAAACTAATATTTTACATTTTATAAAGAAGTAGAATGGATTGTTGTTAAATTCATTTTTTATATATTTGCATGCATGCACACACGAGTATGCTTTTTTTACATGTTTGTGTGATTGGCAGCTACCATGCATCTCTAGTCTGCAATGTGATTATTTATCGAATAATTCAGTACTTAAAGCATAAGTAACCAAAGATGGACTAAAAACGCATGGGATATTAAAGTAGTTTTCTACTTAAATGATGAGGTTCGTCCATCCCTTGTTGGGAAATTATAATGATGAATGGATACCTAATTCCTGGAATAGGTTACCTGCAGATGGGCAAGTCAGAAAGTCATTTATGTGAGAGTCCGTCTCTCCTTGCGGTACAGTTTTAGAATAAATGATGTTGCCGTTGTGAAATTGAAGTAACGTTATATAATATTTAGTAAACCCTTGAGTTTTTATCTGGTCAGAAACAATGGAAAAGTTATTTTTATTATAAGGAAATGTCTAAAGGCTACAAGCTATTATATACCCATATAAGTATAATAATAGCAGCATGTTCACTTTACTAAAAATGGGTAAGGCTTAAATGCATCCGTAACTTTTGCATTTCTGTAGGTAGATTACAACGAACTATACTTAACCCTCTACATATAGTTGCACAAGTGCAACTTTCAGTTTTGTACATGAATGCTTTATCGATGGGTCATATCATCCAAAATTACTCAAAGTTAAAAAAAAGCAGCTTGGCTCCATCCGACCACAGACAAAATCTTCATTTTAACCTACCAAGAGACCTTGTAAAGATGATCATTTTTTTCGTGAATCTTTTCAAACATACTTTAATGTACATTAAACTGTATATACCAAACATCAACTTATATAACCTGCATATTATGTGTTACATTCTCTATTTTTATCACAACAAAAATACAACTGACCTAACTCACTAAAATCTTTTTTTTTTTGAGGGAGTAACAAAAAGACCCTTTCTTACTATTCTGAATTATGTACAAAAATACCAATCCATCTTAACAAAGTTGCATTACGTTGCATATTCAAACTGTTATTGCGTCAGTAAAAAAAGGGTCCTTTATTTAATAAGCTCGACCTCATTATGATTATTATTATTGTATAATCCTTCAAAAAGGGACGTTTCCTTTCTGTTTTGCCTTTTCTCATCATCAGTATTTTTTTCTGGTAACTTCTTCATAGGACTGCTGAGAGACTGCAATTAGATTATTGAACGGAGTATCAAGTGTCTGTTTGAGGAAATTCGAAAATGAGTGATAAAGAATATTTTCTAGTCTCTACATTATGCTGTAGAAAAAAGAATGTACTTTTATATGTACATTTATAATGTTCTTTGATCCTAATGCATTTATTACTATTATATACATGCTTATA
This sequence comes from Lepidocyrtoides sp. E14, assembly GCA_027743805.1. NCBI lineage: Eukaryota > Metazoa > Arthropoda > Collembola > Entomobryomorpha > Entomobryidae > Lepidocyrtoides > Lepidocyrtoides sp. E14. The sequence goes on from JAHZMZ010000971.1 coordinate 14,897, forward strand.
AATACATTTTATATATATAACCATACATTGGAGTATACCTCATTTATTTTTTCCAACCGAATACCCTCTCATTTAGAAGTCGATATAATTTCCTTAAGAAAAGAAAGGATGTGAGCTGTAACATTTCAGCTTATAGAAAGTGAGCAGCTTGTTTCTTATAAGTTGGTATTTATTTTTGGGGTATTTTTTGTATGAGTAAAAAATGAAAAACAACAACTGGACCTTTTTTAATACTCACTTTCCATGATAAAAATACACAGCAATCAAAAGAAGTAGGTCAAGGGATTTTTTTATTATTGTTCGATTGCATTGCTCTTCCCTACCTGCCACAATGTTGTAACATGTGCAATGACCGACGATAACTATACAAGGGGTAGTTCTTAAACAGATGGATAATGAGTAGTACAGTACATTGGTTTTGCCGTATTTTGAGTTTCTTCTGGAATTCTAACGATGTATAGTATATTGCTACATGCACAATAAAAAAAACTGCTTGCATTTGTCAAATTTAACACAAAATATTTATTTTAGGGACTTTGTTGATATTTTTGACATGAAAATATATTGGTTATTTGAAATGCTGACCTACTGTGCACGCACTAAAGAATTTTCATGTGTGTTAGTGCGTTAATGGAAAAAAAGGTTTGACACCCTGATTTTAAAATTTTACTTTTATGGCGGATGGGGATCCGTAAATCTGTGTCAATGTCATTATCATCCTCATGATGACAAGTGAACATGCACACTTGCGTTTTAAAACAAAACACAATCAAAGGAAAATTGAAAACCATTCTTAAGAAATTGAATGACATAAACACTCTTTGAAAAACAGCAAAAGAAACATACTTTCACATGCTCTTTATGAATCAATCGTATTTGTATCTTTCCCAAATTAAACTATTTATTTATGCTTGATAGGTGGTGCCGATAATTAGGAGTTTCAATATACCTAATGACAATTACTGTTAAATAAACTGGAGGTGGAAATAATTTATAAAATTTAACCTTCATTGTCAACAGACTTTCGAAGTTAATATTGCTCAACATGACCATAATTTACAAATAACAATAAAAATTACGCTTATTCATGGTTTTCATCAGGCAATGGACCATTTTAGGATAGAAATAAGCCGGATTTTCCTGTTGTGAAGTTGATTATATTCACCTGCTGTTTTTTACTATACTGATTAATCATATTGAATTATCGTAAATGTATCTTCAATCTATGAGAATAAGATGAAATAAGAAGTATTGTATTATGTAGTATTTTAATAATAATTTCAATGCATTTTTCTTGGTTTTTCCGTAAATAAATATCTTTTCTTTTTTTTCTATTCCAGGAGACGTCAAAGTTAAAACTCATGGGGCACTGGATCCAATCAAGAATCAACGTTTCAAGACCAGCCTTCACTACACAAGCAACAAACTACCCAAAAAGCAAAATATTTTGATAATAATAATTGCACTATTTTTAGACATTAATCGTAAGCAGTGTTACTCGTATTGTATAAGATTATTCAAAACAGCAAAATGGAACCTTATGATTTTGACCATGATTATAATATTTTGTGAGTTTCATTTTTGTTTTATACATACCTCTATATTTTATTTTTCAATTTCCAATTTCTGTCTTTTCTAGGTCTGATAATAAGACTTTTAAAGTATGCTTATGAACACTTCTAATAATTAGTAGCGTATCTGTCACGATATATATTTTTTAGAAGATCATTAAGGCTTTCAAGCTTCAATATTGTAACATAAAAGTGATATGTATACTATTTTCGCTGCTTTTTTTACTATTATATTTCGGATTCAGAAAAAAAGCAGAAATTCATTTTTTTATTCATAATAAATAACTTGGGAAGTCTATACAGTCGAAAAGGACATGGCAGCAACAATGAACCATTAAATGCATAATACTTTTGGTACGATGACTGTTCTTCGTGTACTGCTACTGCTCATCCACGAGGCAAAAGGTTTCACCTAAAATATCCTTCTTCTTGAGAGCACACACAGTAATAATATAAAGTCATGGCATATTACCACAAAAAATTTGCTGTCATCCATTTTCATATATTTGAAAGCATGACATGGCAGTAGAATATTTTTTATAACAATAGCCTAATACACAGAATGTTCATATGCACTTTTTTACACACACACACACACACACACATTATACATACATTCATAAAAGGGAGAAGAGTACCTCTCTTTCTCTCCTTCTAGAATTCCCCAGGCTTTCTCCTTCACTTCTTTGCCTGTGCTCTGACTGAGCAGAAAGGAGAGAGAATGACTTTTTAGGGCGGATGGAATTATGATGTTCCATAAGTGTCGGAACTGCTCATTTTCATGATGAGTTATGGAAAATTGTGTAAAGGATGAGTGATGTTCCCATTTACCGTTCCTTTCCGTCCGTCGCTTCTCATCATCATCCTTCCCTTACATTATATTATATGATATGAAGACTATTCACTTATTTTTTTCCCTTCTCCTCTCCTCTGTTTACCATGTATGGTACTGCTACGCTGTTGTCTGCTCACTCACTACTCACCAGTAAATTTTCTTCTAACCAAAAAAATCTTGCAATATGTATGACGGAATATGTATAGTAGCAGGAGTAGTGGATAGCCTTTTTTGCGTTTCTCTTTATATTATGCCAAAAGAAAGCAGAATATACAGATATGAAGAGGCCTTCTTAGTTGTACCTCCTCTACTTTTATGCTTCCACTCACTTTACTTGCAGCTGGTTGAAAATGTTGATGTGATGTGATCCATTTTCACTAGATGCCAAAACGGAAAACATCCTACACATTTTTATAACTATATTATTGCCTACCTTCTCCTTCTTCTATCTTATTATTACTCGGTTGCTTTTCGCTTGTCTTCTCTCATGTACCACCTATCTGTGATATATACCAAGATCTAGTTTGGCTTTCTTTTTTTTCGTTCCCACTCTTTCTCCTTTCCCTTTTTTTAAAAAAAGAGGTAATATACTATATTATAAATGTCTCACGTTGATGTCAGTGCCATTGGTGGTGGTATGATGAGGAGATGTGATGAAATTACATTTTTTCTATTGTAATCTGCTATAAGGCACTGCATCATAAGCAGAGCGTAGAAATAGAGAAAAGAAATGAAAATATGATAAAGAAGAGAAAGGGAAATGTGTCTCTGTGAGAGGTAAAGTGAGTAATGTGATGCATCAAATAGGTACATACACAAACACAAATAACATCTTTCATAAAAAGGATGTATCTACCTCCCTTGTTGAGGGAATATAAGTGTATTTCTCATAGTGATGATGGCGGTGGTGCTTGTGTAGGTTGGTAAGTAGTTAATGCACCTTTAAAAAAGTACACATTTTACCATCACCGCGACGGCTACCTACTCGTCTGCTACTTATACATATTCAGAGAATATACATACATATGAATGAATGAAAGCATTTCACTTTGCTGTCAGGATGACGCGCAATGACGCAAAAGGCACGAAAAAGAGGAGAAAAAGAAAGGAAGGAAACGCTAAAAAATAAGGAATACTTTATGAACCCCTATGGGTCCATCTATATAAAGAAAATCATGCTTTGAGTTAGCCCTTGTAAAAATGTACATTGCAACAAGGAAAAAGTGTAGTTGTTGTGCTTTCCCTACTACTTTTCATCGTGTCGTGGAAAATATAATAAAAATAATAATAATAGTAATGCATTACTTCAAATATTACTGCATACATGCATTATTATTATTATTATCATTGTGCTATGGAGTGAGTGTTCGGAAAAAGAGGCAGTATCTGTCAGCCGATTTTTATACACATGTACATATAGGTACATACCGCACACAAGCTAGCTAGCGACACACACTATGCCTGTTTACTAATGAAATAAACAAAACTGAAGGATGATTATTGTAGAAGACGTGCCAGCAGTCTTTTACTTTCCCTCACTAACTATCTGGTCGACTCGGCTTCTGTAGTGGAAAGGAGAGATGAGTAAAATGAGGACCAACTTACATCAATGCGTATATTTACTGGCATATATGTTGAGTGTTGACGATATATGACGATGTTTTTCTGTTGCTGCTGTCGTGTAAGAGTGTCTGTATGCTTATTACAGCTATTGTTATTATTATGTACCGTCTTTCCTGGATAAGAAAGCTTCCTTCCTATTTACATGACGAACTGACAACTGGGAACGAGCGAAAAAGGAAAAAAAAACACTACCATCAAAACCAATGACGACTTATTTCCTATTTTTTATACTACTTTCCCCAAATGATAACATATCCATCTGAATACATATGCATATACCTACTTCGGAATCGGAATAATATAATGTGATGTACATTATTCATAATGCATACATTTATTTGTGTAAGCGATGGAATGGAAATGGAAAGCATGTGTGTACCCATGTGAAATGATGAAATGAAAGAAAACTGCGTATATGCATGTGCCTGTCGACTCCAAGCCAGTCTTTTTTGAAGAGCCTCACACATCATCATCATCATCTCTGCTAGTATGCTATCACATCACCCTTATCACGACGAGCAAGCAGATAGACAAAAAAATATTTATATTAACAGTGAAGCTATAACATGTACTTGTGTATACGACATTTGTTTATACCTTGAGCAAAAAAAAAAAGAATAGAACGGCATATTTTATGATGATGGCAGTGGAGAAATTTCATAGTGTCATATCGATCTATAATAATAATAATACAATGGTAATAATAGGAATGCTTGAATTATACTACTAACACTACATCATCACGACGAGTGAAGCTCTGCTTCTGCTTTTTTGACTGGTTTGGTTGTTGTTAGTCATATAATATAAATATGGTAAGAGCGGAACTTGCAACAGCAATTTTCTCTGTTGGCACAGCCAACAGCATTCACATCAACTTTCTTCTCTTTAACAACAACAGCAGGAGCAGAGAAGGAGGAGGAGGAGGAATATTATGTGTTCGGCTTCGAGTGAGTAGTCATCGTCGTCGCTTTCGTTGTAGAATAAAAACCAGCATAAAAATGTGCTTGTTTGCTTGCCTACTTCCTTTTTTTTCTTTTTATGCTCTAGGGTGATTTCCAGCTGTCTTTCTTCCTCCTTTCTATCTGTCCATAGAATATTGATATTGCTACATGCATATGTGTAGAAACTTCATACATTTCCACTGCACTACTGGAGAGAGTGAGAGAGAGGACGACGATTTGACAGGAGCACTTGAGCTCGTTATACATTATTCCCATTTTTTGGTCGTTATAATATTTTTTTCATATAATAATAAATAATAAGAGCACAGCGTATTGCCGTTGTACTCTACTATACTACAGATATGAAATACTTGTACTATATAATGGAGCTCTGATAACTGGTTGGAAGATTCAGAAGCAGCCAAGCTAGGACGAACGTACGACAACATACTTTTATTATTATTATTTTATTTTACAAATGCACACTCCTTCCTGCGAGCTGAAGTTTACTACTTACTGTACACACTACTACTCCTGTCCTGTCAAGAAAAATTGCATAAGAAGAAACTTGAAGGAAATGGGAGAGAGGGAGAAAATATAATGTGGAGGTGGCAGTGGTGGTTTACTCTCTGTTTCATTCGCTAAAAGTTTGAAGGCGGTTTGAATAGAAGAGAGAGAGAAGAGGAGAGAAAAATAGGAAAAAAAGAAAGGAGGCGGACTGTCTTGGATGTCTTTTTGGAGAGTGTCAACTGCCTCACATTTCCCTACGCTGCTGCTTTCTCTTCTTTCATATTTTATCTTCACTGCTGCGTTGTCGCTTTAGTAGAAAAACAGAGAAAAAAACCTTTTTCATATATTGTTCGTCTTTTTTATGTAGGAAATAAAATATATATAAGACGCTCGTGTGCATCTGAGAGTTGTTGAATGTATCCAAATCTGAAAGTAAGGGAACGGGAGAGTACATTAGACTAGGAAATGTAGCAAAAGTAAAAGTATGCATTCACGGTGGTCACTTGCTTGACTGTGTTTTAAACCATGAAAAATTGAACATGTGGGAAGAAAACGGATGGAGACAAAAGTACCATAGGAAGCATAGATCAAAAGACACAAGAAACTGAATTTTATAGTTTATGCTTTTTATAAGAAAAACAGATCTAATAATTTTTTGACATCATACTTTCTATTTAAAAAATGAAGGTATGGTACAAGTGTCATCCTAATATTCTTGTAGCAGCAAACTATCTATAAAAATATTTAAGAACATGTGCAGTTGTATGTGAGTACATTTCAGCAAAAAGTATTTTAGCTGGTTTCTAATTTCTTTTTTGGTCTGTCTAAAAACTTGTAATGCGCAAAATCTTTTTATGAAACCCATTTATTTAGGGAAGCGCGAAAGCACATTAATAAGGTATTTATTTAAGAACTGTGTAATACTTACGAGAGGAAAAAGGTGAACTATAATAATATACTTCTTAGTGGTTTGGTTATTATGATAGAAAGATGATTTTGATGGTAATGATGATGGAAATGGAAACCGCTGCCAGTAAGTCTTTCAGTTGCCCTATTCGAGTGCACAGCAAGCAGATGAGAATTCTGAATTCCATCCGAAGCATTAATTCCCTAATCCGATGAAAACTAAATGATGTGGCAGAGACCGATAAAAGCAATTAATTTTTAATATTATTTGAAGCGAATGGTAAAATTAATGCCGTAACATACAGATAATATGTATATTTTGTGATATGCATTTACTTTTCCATTAGATTCTTCTTCTTCTTCAGGAGAATGTTCTTACACAGTATTCAGTATTCACGGGAAAGTTTTTTCCTTTCAATTCACGTTACTCTTATTATTATTACGCTGTGCATATTATGCTCATTGAAGCTAGAAAAGTGTTCGTATTAAGTATTTAGGGGCCATTAAAACAGGAAAATTTCTTAGTTACTAGAACGTACTTTTAGGGTGATGGTGAAGCAGGAACAAGACATAAAACTCTGCACGTTACAGCCACTGCATATCACTATTTCTTTACCATCTCTGTAATAATAGTTATGGCACGGTTTGTGTTGTTATTAAAACTTATTATTACACAAATATGGTTTAGTTGTAAAAGTTATTTGAAAAGAGAACAATGTGGTCAAGTGATGCGTAAAAATTATTTCCTTTTTCTTTCTCGTCTTCCCCTATTTCTGTTTACCACAAATGGAGAAACTTAACTAACAAATGCAAGAGATGTGCATTCCCAACTTTCAGGGACAAAATCATAAGAATGCAGAAAAATTGTTTGGTTCCATCTTCACTCGATATGCGTTTAGATTAGATATTATTGATCCAGTAAAGTAATGATGTCTTGATTATTGTTTTATTAAACGTTAATTATTGTTCCGTGATATAATAAAAAGTATGGTGGAGAGTAATTTACAAGTAAAATTTCTCTAAGGTGGATTTTTTGTGAAGAAGTTGGAAATTTACAAACATGCCATAAGAATCCTCCTATTTCTGCTGACCAAAGTGTTCCAAAATAGCAGCTCCAGGGAACAAATTTGTTGAAGATGAAGTAAGATGAAATAGTAGACATCCAAACGGAGTATTCAGAAAATTATAAGTAAAGTATAATTTCTGTTCAACAAACTCATCAAAGGAATTTTATTATCTCCTACCTATTTGAACACAATTATTGGCTACCTACACTGTCTTACATTTTCATAAACGTACATGCATTAATAATGACCATAAATAATGTTATTATTTCTGGTAACGGAAAGTCGAGATAAGTAATATACACTGACGAACGCTCCTACAGTGCTATCATTATTATGATTTCGTAATAAAATGAAGGAAGCATTATTGTGTCAGAAACAGCATAGCGCTCCAAGTAGAAAAATTCTAATAATATTAGTAACTCATGACGGACAGGAAAAATGGGGAAAGATTTTTTCCCTTTTTCCACTACTCATTCACATCTCCTTTCTCTTCAATGTTGTTAAATTATGCATATAAAAGGAATGTGTTCGTATCATAAACACACACACACACACAAAAATTGAGCAGAAACGGACGGATGGACAGGCAAATATATGTCCCATTTTGATGCAATAATGAATGATATACAGAGTGTTTGCCAAAACTGCCAACAACATGCAACGTAGCTGGATGGAACAGGGAAAATCATTTTGATTCCATAAAACTACTTGGTAATATCAGAAAAATAATGCAGTAAAAGCACCATTAACCAGAACTAATACATGTATAATGTATTGCAAACAAACTTTTTTTTTCTTTCTCGATAATATTCAAACATAAACGCATATAACTTGTGCGAGAGAGAAGGACACAAAGCAAAGAAAAAGTAATGGTGAGAGAGAAAGAGAGAGGGACGAAGAAACAATAGGCAGAGAAGGAAAGAGCCAAGACATCTTTGCCAAGTCAGTGGGCAATTTCCATCACAGTCAGTCACATTACATTAATACATTATATTAGGAAGACGGCCACTGCACTGCTCTGGTTGGTAGTGGTGGTGGTGGTGGAAGAGAAAAATAAGGAGAAGGGAAAAAACTTTTGTTATTATCTATTATGAGTTTTTCATGTCATTAGAATGGTATTAAGAGAAGCATAGTAATAAGATATACACATAATGGGCGTTAGTGTAGAATATCTATGTATAAAATTATGTAGGATATTGTGTATAATGGCTGTTCTTTGTGTTTAGGCATGCACAAACAAAAGAAACGGCACATTATTATTATTTCAAGCAAGAGAAAGTGGAATATTATGAATGTGCATGAATTTACCAAGAAGCATGTCGGAAGGACTCTGGAGAGAAAAAAAGGAAGAAGAAAATCTTAAGGAAAAGGGTGATGTCATCATTATCGTTGTATTACTCCTGCCTGATTCCATTTCATACTAACCTCCGCCGTCGTAATAATAATGGTAATAGTATGTAGTAATAATAAAAATATCGAAAAAGTTGCAGTAAGCTTTAGGTCTTCTGCATATACCTAGAATATAAAATAGAATGGGTCCGTTCTACACATAGCCAAAACACTATTCCTACACTGTCGTCATCATCATCGTCATCACCACAACCAACCGCATTATACCACATTAACCTTAAAATGACCCAACTTTTTTCATGAAATACGAAAGTCCTTGTAATATTCTCATTTAGTATTTATGAAGGCTTCTTGCTACCACTACTATCATCATACTACGCTGATGTTTACTTTACTTTGGACTGGTCTGGCCTGTCCAGCTCCTAGAGACTTTGTTGTTAGCCATGTGAAAGAATGATAATGGTATGCTTTCATTCCAGACGCTTGGTAGATAAAAAAAGTAAGATAAAATTGAAAGATATGCCATAATATTACATGTATAACATAACAGCAGTGGTCAGCGGTAATAAGATTCCTCCTCACTTCTATTCCCTATACATCTGTGTATTCTTCCATAATATGCATGTATGCATGTTGAATGCCAAAAAAGAATAGAATATTCCTAGTCTAGAAGGAAGAGAGAGAGAGGAAAAGAAGAAACGTAAGAAAAAAAAGTAGGAAAGATAAGGGCAATAACTGGAAAGTGTGGCCAGGAATATGAAATAGGGCTGTAAAGCTGCAAAATAAGTATAATATGAATAGTATTTTGTGACTATGAATTCGACTACGTACCTTTTTTTCATGTATAACTCATAGTCTCATAACCCCCAGTATAGCACACAAAAATACTACTAAAAATACGTAGATGTTACGCTTATCATCATAATCATCTTCGTCATCATAATAATATTACATTAACTTTTTCTAGTTCTCTGGCTACATTTACCATTCACCAAACCTACCCAAGAACAAACTTGCTTTCACTTCCTCTCTCTCTCTCTCTCAAGCCAGTTTTTACTACAGGCACAAACATATACATGTAGTTTCATTATAATTCTGATAATGGGCATGTATGGCTCCACGGAAAGTGAGAGAGAGAGAGAGGGAGAAGCTAATTAAACTGCCTAATAACTAATGGTCTACATTTTGTAGAGACAGATAGCTAAAAACGAAGGTTTGCAATCTAAACAGAAGAACAAGAAGGGAAAAAATTGTGGGTCTGTAATGAGTTCTTTTTTTGGTCTCAACTACTTTACCTACGGAACGTTATTATTATGTGGACCTGAGGCCATGCTTAAGTAGCATACTTTTGTGAAAGCATATTTTCTCTCTGCTTCTTGGAATAATATATGGACATGTTCTTCTTCACCAATACGGGTACAAAAACTGCTATCATACATACAAAGTACTTTTGCTACATACCGAAAAGGGCTAGGTTAAAGTAGCGATGTAATCTCACATTTAAAGAATTCAAAATGAATAGTAGAGGTCGTTGAAGAAGTTATATCGTCCAAGTTGTGTGTGTGTTTAACTTTCTCTCTTATTCGTTACCCTCGTGCCCGTTAAGAGCAGAAAATGTAAGCAAAAATTATTATGATTATTCCAGCATTTATTTTCTCCGTTTGCTTGCTAAAGTAGCTAGTACATGGTCGTAAGAAAAAAAAACTATTTGAGAGAAAGGAAAATGAGTGGAACTGTGTATGCCTGAAACAAGGAAAACGTGACTAGCGTAATCATTGCAAAAAATATTGTAAGGATCGTTATCTTGGTCCGGAGAGAGCTACAAACATTTAAGTATGATTTGTATGTACAATATACATGATAATAATAAACATATTATAGGTAGGAGTATAATTTTAAGAATATGCTTAAGCCGACGAAATCTGGGAAATTTGAAAAGTAAACTTTGTACGCACGTAAATAGAGCATAGAATGTGCTCATTGATAAGTACATTGAATAAGGAAAGATTTAAATGACAATTTTAGGGCCAGTTTTTTACATTCTGCGTTTATTTTCTTTCAGAATTTTAAAATATTTCCTAATAAAATAGAAGCAAACTGTAAACCAAAATTTTAAAAAGTTAACAACACTGTAAATATACTCATTGACGGATGAACAAGATATTGTAACATGCTTTCGATAGTAAACTAACTGAACGTGATATCTATATATATTGTAATTCTACTGCTGACTTTTCATGAAATATACAGCATAATTAGGTTGACAGCTACTGCTCCACACGTAGTAAAAAAGACGCATGTTTTACGGTACCTTCATTGTTGTTATGAGATGATGGCAACGACGGTACCATTATACTGTGCCGCTGAGCTAAAACGAATCTTCATGGTTAGATTGAAAAAAGAGGTAATTTAAAATAATAGACGAGGATCTTCACGGCATCACGAATACACTAATTAGCTTGCTTCAAACATAACACAGTGGTATCCGCACAGAATTAGATGAGTACATGACGATAACAATCACTGAAAAAAAAAGAATGACGACTGCGCGACGGGTATGTAATAAGCATAAACCGTCTTTTTTGAAAAGATCATTTTAATCTGATGCATATGCAATCCATTTTCCTGTACCTTTGAAAGAATCAGAGACAAGTATTAGCAAAGCGTGTACGTATTATATGGATATTATATTTGTAAGTTGTAAGAAGTAATAAGATGATTCTCTTGTTTCTTGTTACAAAAACATGTTCGTAAACAAGATGTAAAGGAATTGCCATTACTATTATCATGTGTTAGCTTTTGTGCTTTCTACCATGAGGCATAATTATACTACATTTTGACTCCTAATTTTCTGCCATGTTGTGGTGTTGGCTGGCGTGAAGAAGCAAAATTGCCATTTTGAATGGCGATGTGATTATCATTGTATGTTCAAATGTACATAAACATTTTTACATCTTGCTTGAAGTACCAACTCGGGAGAGAAAAAAAATGTGTGTATTGAATATTTCATATTTTTCATATTTTTGTAAACCGCAATTCAGAAGCTTCAGGGCCCATTATAATTTCAGAGTCATTTTTTATTCTTTTAACTGACACATACATATGATTTAAATGATGCATTTATACTGTGTGAATTTTTATGGTTTGTAGACAAAGCTTCCTTTACCACACCACGCCGTCCAAATGATCTACAAAAAGAAGCGATGCCGAAAGTGAATGGCCCTTTAAAATTTTATTTCTTTGTAAGGACCGATTGGATGCATGCAATATATTTGGTTTGCTAGAAAAATGTGGATTTGTGGGATTGTATATTTTATATTATTAAAATATGGTTTGTTGTCAGTTATTTTGTATCTCACGTACCCTTGAATAGTACTCATTGTGTGAAGTTTTCAACAGATAGGCAAAAAAAGAAAACCTCAGAGAGAGGAAGCAAATTTGACGATAATAAATATTGAATGTTGATAATAATTTACTATGTAGCTGAGTATGTGTATTTACTTTTCTAATATGTACTCTCTCAGAACAAGAAGCAAATTTGACGATAATAAATATTGAATGTTGATAATAATTTACTATGTAGCTGAGTATGTGTATTTACTTTTCTAATATGTACTCTCAGAACAAACTACAAAAGAGTGTTTCTAAAGTTTGTTTATGTTTAAGTATTTCTTCCCTTTAGTTATTTATCATTAATGAAAAAATATTCTTCAACTGGAATCTCTGTATACAACGAAGCGTACTTTGGGAAAGAAAAATGAAGTTTTGAAAATATATGACTACTTATGGTAAAGCCTGTAGGAAGGAATGATCGTAGATTATATGGTTTCATTTAAACAGTAGACGAGCAGAATAGTTGTAAAAATCCACTGTTGGTAAAAAAGACGTACCTATGCATTATGTAGGATGAATATTGTTGGGGGTGTAGCTTTGTTATGTCAAAGAACTGCACGAAACCCACAAAGTTTTTTGTGCTATTCGTTTCTTTATCATTATCAGTATTACTTATTCTCTTTGAAATGTTTTATGGTATTTTGGAGAATGTAAAAAATCATTATTCTCAATAGTCAACTTATGTCATTTAGGTTTCATTGTCTTTCGTGCCGACTATCAATGTCTCAAAATAACGGTACAGTAGTGTTTGATTTTGTTCATGTATAGTAGTTACTTATTGATAAATTGTTTGGTGTTTCCTTTCAAAGCATCAATCCCTACCGCGCACGTAAAGTTTTGTTATAAATTCGTTTTTAAAATGTGGGATTTTCTTGTAACACCACCAACACTCGTGTATCATATTTAATATCATGAGAAGTAAATGTGAATTTTGCCGTAATATTTATATTTACATACTTCGTGAACTGATATGATATACTTTATATATTGCGTAAGAGCTTTTAAAGTATTGTCTGCTCCTCTTTTCATATTTTTTCTTTATAATTTACAAAATTGAATTTGACACATATACAATCGAATGTATGTACATATTAACACGTTCGAACGAATTCCGAAGAAATGACTTATTGGTAACGGTTTGCTTTATTAGCACAGCAATTTTGCACAAACCGAAAATTGTCAATACCTCATGTGATGGCAATATTTGATATATATTGTTGTAAAACATATTGAATATTCCGTTAAAAATATGCAAGTACTGATAAGACAAAGATTCAAGTTCAATTCAATTCGCTTTCCTGAAGTTATAAAATCGAGAAATCTTTTAAGTCACGTAAAAAATACTTATTCTAACAATCAGTCAATCATATGTCTTCACTATTTGGGCAGTGTAGGTTTTTAAACAACAATTTTTTCCTCAGAATTTGTTACATTGGATGTTGTGCTGTCGTTGTAGTCGTAAAAGTCTCCTCTACCCCTCTAATATAAAGTTTCATCGGAATCCCTTCTTGCACTAAAATGTACTTTGTAAACTCCTTGAAAAAACCTTTATTAAACCATCAATCTAGGCAATATGTAATCGATATTTCTTTTATTTTTAATATCAACGTGAAGTTATAATCAAACAAATCATGGTTCTTTTTAATAAACTTTCTACCAATTTACTCTTTCTCTTTTGAATTATGAATAACTGCACTTGCTATTGAGTTGTGTGCTGCATTATAAATACTTTAATCATACATCAAAATAAGTAATTTGAGTCCACTTACAGGTATTTGAAATAAATACCCAAGTGCGTAACAAATAGTTGTAGGATGATCTTCAATTGTTGGCTGATTGACAATAAAACCATATTTAAAATACGCTTCTTTACAATTGCTAGTAATGACCCTTTATGAAAGGGGCACAGATAGCTCTTAAACTTACAAATTGTTATTAATTGGTTTAACAATAGTATAATATAGGTTACATTATTCATTTAGAAAATCCAGGAGAAAATAAAAAACGATTCACAGTCATTGCTAAAGTTGAAATTTCATTTAAAAACGATCAGTAGCCAAGCTTCTAGATAATAAGCATAGTAATCGAAAATGTGTATTTTTTTCTAAGAAATAAATAAGCATATACATACCTATGCACACAATAATCTAAAGCCCTTTCTTGACTCCCTCTTATTTCGCAAAAATGCCGATTCATGTACCAAATCTATTGCATAATCCCATTCTCTCAGGGCGACTCATTTGGCTGTATTTCCCTCAACAGCTTTACAAGATGTAGCGCTGAAGAGTATTAATCGTATATATAATTTTCGTTTCTCCATTTCCAAAGTGTGCCTGGGTGTATTCATTACCAGAGTCTAAGGACATAAATCTGTTTCTCTATCTCTTTCTTCTTCTCTCGCTTCAATTGAGCTAACACATCTTACTTTTTTACATTAGCTTACACCTTTGAGAATGCTTGAGGTTCCACATTCTTCAAAAGTGGAGGTCTCGTAGAAAGATGATGAGCAGGAAAACAACAGTAGTACGGTTGAATGAAACTTACTACAACAAACTAGTCAACAATGAAGATTTTTTTAAATGCTTTCATTCATTCTATGATACTTCAGGATAAACATATTCACGTATAGGAGGACGAAATGCATGTTTCAAGTCAGTTTAAACAAGTGTTATCAAAACGACAATAAACAAGTCGCTGAAAATGGAGCCTTGCAATTTTGCATCATGATGCAAACAATTCAAAGTCACTTTGGAATCTAGCAAATTCGTGAAAAATGTTTTGACTTAAAAGTACCATTTCATCCTTATATAAATAAATGCAACATTTCTTAATGAAGAAAACTGGTGATGGACACACGGAAAGCATAAAATGCCACGAAAACAATGAAACTTACTACAACAAACTAGTCAACAATGAAGATTTTTTTAAATGCTTTCATTCATTCTATGATACTTCAGGATAAACATATATTCACGTATAGGAGGACGAAATGCATATTTCAAGTCAGTTTAAACAAGTGTTATCAAAACGACAATACACAAGTCGCTGAAAACGGAGCCTTGCAATTTTGCATCATGATGCAAACAATTCAAAGTCACTTTGGATTCTAGCAAATTCGTGAAAAATATTTTGACTTAAAAGTACCATTTCATCCTTATATAAATAAATGCAACATTTCTTAATGAAGAAAACTGGTGATGGACACACGGAAAGCATAAAATGCCACGAAAACTAGTAATTTTTTTGTAACCGCTATTACATAAATATAAGTGAAGACATAAAATCGTATAAGAAATAATATAGTTGTTGTCTCTATTGAATGAGTGTTTACTATGTATTTATGTATGTGCTTAGATACACGAATCAAAGAGTCTACGAACCCATTCACATTTAAAAATGCTTAGGTTTTTTTACTGTTTTCTCTGTAATTTTTTCACCCTACGTGGTCCTTAACAAGACGTTTCATCAGGATGAGTTGGTATGGATGAATAAACTCTCAGTCTGTAAAGGTATAAAGAGGCTAAAAAAAGAGAAAATTCACCTCAATCCCTTTCATGTAGCTTTTCCTATCCAAAAAGCGGTTTAATTCCATTAGTTCATTAGATAACCGGAAGTAAAGAGCTGGGACTTTGCTTTGTGCACTACTGAAGTACTACCCACACCAGCGAGCAAGCAGCCCATCTAGTCTGGAGAGCTCGCATTGTGCTACATAAAAGAGGAACGGATTTCATTGTCAATGATTAGTTTTCTCTCCGTCTTCTTTTGGATGACTAACTGGCTGCTACATGCTTGTCCTCCTGTTTCTCTACACAGTGTGAATTTCCTTGTGAATGCACCAACGCTTCACTACATTCTTAATCTACAAAATCCAGCAATCTTTGCAAGAGATGTACATAGTCAATAAGTCGTATTTCACATTGAATGTAAAAGACGCAGTATTAGTTAGCTAATAGTTCTTCAAGACTGATCATAGCACAAATAGTAAAAAGACTCTTAGAAAGTTCTGGGCTATACACTTGATGAAAACTGGAAATAAATAAATACTTAATCATATTATCTCATGCATGAGATGACAACGTGGGGTTAGTTAGATTCGTCAACTGATCTTTTTATAGACCCTGTTTGCGATTGCTCTTCACTTGCTATTTGTTTGTAACTCATTTATCAAAATAAACATGAAAAAATATCCAGTTAAGTAAATAGAATTGCTGAACTGAAGTAAAGTTGAGAAAATAAAATAAATTTACCAGTAGTAGTATTTTTGTTGTAAAAAGATAGGTAAATCAACTGCATGCTTTGAGAAATTGAGATTTGATTGTTGAAACTGATCACCTTTCCCCATAACAGTATACGAGTTTTAATAACTGAAAATTTTAAACTTTGATTTCATTGGTATAACCAAAACTTTACCGGTCAAACGAAAGGTGTTATTAGCTAGCTTCTCTTTCACAGAGATCACATATCTGCTTAAAACTAAAAATAATCATATAAATATTGTAAAAATTATAATCAGGCAATAAATCACTGTCATTTATAATTCACCAGAAAGAGGATGGACGGAAAACTAAAGACGCGGCCAAAAACAAATTAAAACGTACTAAACAAAGTTTTATTTTTTATTTCAAAGACTTCACAAACAATATGCAAAAAGCATTATGCAAAGATTTTCATTTTTTTGCCAAAAAATACTCTCTTAGATCTTATTTTAATGGTAAAAATAGTAGAATTCAAGATATGTAGAATAGATTATCATACCGTGAAAACATACATCTGCAATCTGCATGTCTGGTTGTATGCTATTTTTTTTTTCAAAATTAATTCAGCCATTTATTATTCCTGTTGTTATGAATGAAGCGGACGTGTAGCTGGTCGGTATCAAAAACTTGAATGAATGAATGCTTCAGTACAGTACACACAACAAGTTTGTACTTTTTCTACCATTGCAAAAACTAGAATAGCACAAGTGCAAAAGTGAATCAACTACGTTTTATTACCTTTCTTGATTATTTCTTCTTCCTTGACTGCTGGTGCTTTTGATGTGCATTTTTGATTATGGTAATAATGACGGCTTAACTAGTAGGGAAAAGTATGAGATATTTTGTGATAATTTTTAAAAGGCACGTATAAAATAATAGCAAAAAAACATACATGAGATATTTAAACATGAATATATGTATGTGTTTGATTGTGCTACTATCATGTTTCCAATAGTGGTTTAGGAATAATAAGTATGTAATATGCATGCAATGCATGAACGTATCAATTTAATGATAGGGCCGAAACCAAGAGATCTAGTTTCGTTTCGGTTTGCTAATCATTTCTGGTAAAGCAAGGCGGAAAGCAAAGAAGAGAAAAGCTACTAAATAGGATGATGATGATGAGAGGAAATGAGAAAATGTCTACTCCATTGTGTTCTCCAAAATTACATAATTTGTACGTAGTGGCAGTAGAGTGGCAATGTGATACATTGTTCAAATTATCTATAATGGATGATGATCATAATAATACCTGACCTAAGTCAGCTCAAGGATGTTATAAAAATACAATTAAGCTGCTTGGTCCTTCTTACGTAGAAAATAGATAGTAAGTCATGCATCCATAATTTTTTATAATGTATACATGACTGATAATGGTAAAAATGATGTATATAGGAACACCTGCCATGTCCATTGAATTTCAATTAATGTCTGCTTATTTATAAGTGAACAATTAAATAATTTTCCCTTAAAATCATCAGGTATATGGATTTTTCTGTTTGGCCTGGAACCTGTAGTTGTCACTCACTAACTTTGGTATTATTTGATTATGTCGATTGAAAAAAAAA
Source organism: Lepidocyrtoides sp. E14 (assembly GCA_027743805.1). Lineage (NCBI taxonomy): Eukaryota > Metazoa > Arthropoda > Collembola > Entomobryomorpha > Entomobryidae > Lepidocyrtoides > Lepidocyrtoides sp. E14. The sequence continues at coordinate 32,917 of JAHZMZ010000971.1, forward strand.
ATTACTGAGCGCGTAATTGGCAACAAATTTAAAACATTAAATATATCTTATCTTATATTTTGACATTCTCAAAATTTTAGTGGAGCACGTAAACGCAATTTAGATTAAAAAATTCGAAAAAAACACAAAATAAAGCTCAAAGTAGACTTGAGTTTATGATGTGCGCGGTATTATTGTCTTTCGGTTCCCAACCTTCCCAGCGTTCTTTTCATTGTCTCAATCCAGATTTATTTTTCATAAATGTTTGTTTCCATAATTGTGATAAAAAATATTTCGTGCCATCAATAATTTTCATTGAATTTTATAGAAAACCACAAAAATCATTACCTTATTTAGTATCAAAACTTAACCCTTTTCATATTTCTCACATGACCAACTATAATCAATACATCACGGATATTTTTTGTAAAGAACTACTGTGTACCAGTGGTGCTGACAACTTGTATACAACCGATTCTTTTTAGACGAAAGGGGCCCAAAAGTTACTCAAAGGGTTACGGGAAATGTACTGCTTTCCAAAATCAAAGCAATTTGATACTGAATACAATATTTTTGGTGCATTTTTTATCATACGATAAAGAAGGCGATCATGCATTGTTTATAATTTAGACAGCATCAATAGCACAATGTAGCAGCTGCAACTTCAATAACTATTTTGGATTTTAGCTTTTAGAATTTTTTTATTAAAAAAATACGGTATTTTTGAGATATTTTGGTTTACGAAAAAAAAATCTACATCACAACCAGAAAGAAATTCTCATGCAGGTATATTTGCCTCTCTATTTTGGTGCAGATTGCAGATATCATGCATTATTGGTGGGTTTATTGTCTCCGAAAGAGTGAAATGAACGCAAGCGACTAGCATGACTACATGATGAATGTTGATGTTATTATTACCATACCACAAATTTATCATGTTCAGAATCAGAAAAATCGGATGTGGTCTTCTTGGTCTCATCATTATTATTTCATTTTAAACATTCAATAATATCAAATAATTTAATGGGAATGGATGGATGTGTCGTGCGGACACGTTATCTATTATTAGGTACCTAGAAAACTCGACGTACTGACTGAATCAAAATAAAAGTCAGACGCTAACATTACAAATCATAATTTCATGGTTTTCTGTCATGTTCACTATTTGTTAAACATTGTCGTATGGTTTTATTATGCCGTTGTTCCAATTTACTTCAATTTATATCGTCTACTTCTTACTTTCATGAAGTTTTTTTATAGACAAGCGTCTCTTAAAAGTGTTCAATTCAACATGCTTGTATCTGAGTTTGAATAAGAAAATACAAAATGTTGGCGAAAACTTTTCAACTGTAGAGTAAAATATTTAGATCATTGACATTGCAGTTTTGTTTCTTCTTTCACACCATGCAATTCAGTCCGACGATAATAATAATAAGTGATAGTGATACGTTTGAGAGCGGTGGAATCAGTGTTGTTGCAAACTGGTGAGAGCAGCCAGAAGCTTAAAATGATTTACAAGATTATCGTAGTGGTATTTTCGTTAGAAATATGTACCAATCTGAAAAATATTATTTCATTGTATGATATGTATGCGCAGAGTAGCTTTTTTATAAAAATATGATTTGGTGCTGACTTGCAGTTACATAGTTAGTTTATTATTCATTATTAACCGATGATTAAAAATATTGATGTAGCTGAATGTTTTCGAGATATGATCTATCCAAGTTACAAATTTTTACTGCTCAGAATCGTTTTATTATTCATTAAATCAGTAATTGGATAGTTTGTATTCAAACGGAAGTCTGTCTAGACCAGCCCACTACCAATGAAATTTTGGCTTTCATTTATCCAAATTCTTTGTATCAGCCAGCATATTATACCGGTTGCGGATTTTTCATATCAATAAAACGTAAAGTGGTAAAAAAATAAAAAAAGCCCCGGAGAAAAGATTTTAATAATGTACATACTAGCATCTGTTGAATGTACTTATTAAGTCATTGCTACAACTTGTGCAGAAGTACCGGAAAGAAAGATGATAATGAGTTTTTACACATTTATTTTCGCAAAATTGCAAATCATATGTTTGCCTTATGAGTGCTCACCGATACGAAATAAAAATGCTTCAACGCACGTACTTTGCTCTTAATACGGATTAGTATAGCATATTATACGAAACATGACGTGTACGTTTATGCACTGTTCCTGGTTCTGATAGGTGTATTTTTATTTCTGTCTACAGTAGTGATGCAATTGAGGTAATTCCCCAACACTTGTGTCGAAATCAAGAGCAAAATCTTAAATCTTCATAGTTTGAAAAAATGTATGTGCGATCAGCAACTAAAAGGGTACGAACACGAACGATCTTATTATACTTCTAAGTATTATATCCAATAATGCAAATGCACATGGAATATTTATACAAATAAAAATTTTGCAAAGAAGTAGCCATAATAATTGTTATTATTACAATTTAACCGACTTGTGTGAAAATATCAGCTATACTTTCATCAGATCTAAATCGTGACCATTAATATGATTATATACTTTTTCTGAGTAAAAAATATTACTTTATATGCACAATCTGCCACACTTTATTTAAATTTGATTCTGTGCCAAAATTATTTGCTGCTGTTGTATCACTTATTGATCCCATGCAAAATAATTTTACCTGTACATACCTATTTTCTGATTGAGCACGGAACCGTGCGCGAGATAAAAAAAAACGCATGCCACTATGTATTTTCAGTAGATGAAAAAACTTGTCAGTTAGTAGTCAAAAGCAAGTAGGCACGACATATATTTTAATAATTTTATCGAAACATTTTACGTCTTATATAATATGCTATTAATTTAGTTAGAAATAATTATTAATGATAAATTATTTTCTTTTGGCTCCTTTACCAATTTTTAAACCAATTATATACTTCAAGTTACAATAAATTAGTGGCTACCAAATTCTTTGCTTTTTTAAAAATTTGCATCGTCATAAGCCACACACCTCAATAAAGGCCCCGCAGTGCGCTGAAAACATTCGTACAAACAATGTTCTAACGGTAGAACCTATGATTTAATCAGGAAAAAGTTATTATTACATTCAAATTGAATATCATCATCATTCATTTTCATTCC
>JAHZMZ010000972.1:0-10164 GCA_027743805.1 Lepidocyrtoides sp. E14
GATAGTTTCTTCTCTGACTTTACACAAGTCGTTGTTTTATTTCTTGGTGACTCATTAATTCGGCGATTTGCCAAGTTGCAAGGGAATATTTATTTTCACATATTTTTAGGAGTGTAGAATTGTGCTGATTAAGGGAAGGTGGGGGATTTACAACATTTTTTCCTCGTTTTCATCCTCTCATTACGACCCCTCAAGTGCAAGTATTTGCGGAGGATATTCAAAGCAGATTTTGTGTCAATGATTATTTTATTTTCAATTTTAACACCTGTTGCCAGATCCATTGAAAGGAAAATCTTAGTATTACTCTCACGTTGTTTGAAACCCTTTATTTGAAACTTTAACAACTAGGGATGGAGGACGAGGACAGAAACATTCTTCTGCAAGTATTTCCAGCAGAGGTATCAATATTTAATTGATCGACTTGGTCTTTTAATATGCATTTATGCACTTGGTGCTTGGTGCTGTTTGCTGGGAAAATTGCAATTGCAAATTGATACTTGAAGTCTCATATATGTACGGACTGTTTTGTTTTCAGATATGGCAGTACGTCATGGAAAAGTTGTATGAACCTGAATCCATGGAAAATTGTGTCGAAGCTTCTCCCTTCTTCAAGGAGATTTTGGAACCAAGACGAAATTTGTTTCTATTTCCGCCGGTACGACAATGTGAATAATAATGAATTTCTCCAAATTCCTATCTCTTCCCAGTAATTTTTTAAACTTTGATATATTGAGTTTGCATATTTACTGATACAGGTTCTTAAAATTCTCGCTGACAATGGCTATTTAACCTATGCTCTTCACTGTCGTTGCACTCGCGAATGCAAATGTCGTTCCTTGGATTTTTCTATCCTAAGACAAGTTTGCAAATCTTGGAAAACTGGAGTTTCCACGTTTCTTGATGAACAGCCTTCAGCAGTAAATCTTCATTTCGACAAGTATGGAATAGACGCCTCCATAAAAAATCTGCCGTACATTCAAATTCCGTCACCTTTCGAGAGGAATCAGAACATTGCACAATTAGAAAGGATGGTCAACGACGCAAATCTTCTAGAAACGAATCCATTACCGTTCAGGCGGTTGCAAATTAACCTGAAGCGACTGGAGGAAAATCGTTCTGTTCTCTGGGATAGGTTTCTTGAAACATGTGGCCGTCATATCTTCCATGGCAAACTTAATGTCCAGTACTGGCAAAACATAGTTGGACACTTAGAATGCTACCAGTCCATTGTAAACCGTGCTCGTGAAATGCCTAATCTCAAATCACTTGACATTTCTTTTTGTGATAACTCCCCAAGAGACCTAGACAGGTTGGAAGACACAGGGCCGACACCATTCCCAAATCTTGAGCATCTTGAGGTGCTTATTCTAAACGAGGTGCCAAAATCAGTGATGAATGCTGTATATGCGACTAACCCTCAAATAAAAGCTTTGGTTGTAACAACAACCTGGCTTTTTGTGACTAGGTGGGATTCAGAGCCGCATTCCGGTGAAGAAAGAAATGTCGTCTGGAATTTAGAAGGTATAGAAGACCTACACACCTTATCAGCTGACATTTTAAAACCAACAGATTTTTTTGCCATTCCCAGCAATTGGAATTTGCGAGTGCTTCGACTGGACTTGCGACAAGTTTCTGTGATTGACCTTCTCTGGTCCAACATTTTTGACCAGGTTGTGTGCTACAAGAACACGTTGACTGACCTTTATCTTAATATGCCTGCAAACAACTTTCACCTTCCGGTATATAGAGGGAATTTCAACGGACTTAGTCGTATTGACTTGCCCAAACTGGAGACATTTGAGTTCCGATATAACGACTACTACTGCTATCTAGATTTTCTTGTTGGAATGCAGTCTCTAAGACAACTTTTTATTACGCTTAGAGATGGTAGAAATGATCATTATGAGGACTTGCCACGATTAGAATACTCCGAACAGAACACACAGGTTCGGGGATTCATTCCTTATGACACTTCATCTTTCCTGCGATGCAACATTTGGCAACTGATTCCAAGTCTTAAAACAGCTAAGTTGAAATTGACTGATGAGCCAGAAATGACATTTCAAAGAGATATGTTGTCGGAAAGGTGCAAAAAATATTTTTCGCAGTTACACTGATAACTGGTTCACAATTATAGTACTTATTATGTTGTATTAACAGGGAAAATGTGCGTCAGAGTGCTACTGAACCTCCTCGTAAACCAACATGGGTTCGTTGTCAAGGCGGAGAAACGGCAAGATTTGCTGTACAATTGACAAGAGACCAGGACCCGAGTCCTGCTATTTACGTGTGCAGAGCTTATTGTCAACGTGGAGTGATTCCCGGCAAACTCCGCGAAGGAGATCCTGGAATGACGCTAGCTTATGCTGGAAGGGAACACTGTAAATCTCGCTATGAAGTACACAATACTGACTGGAAAAATTATTATGGTTATTGAATATTGGAAGTGAAGAGGACATGGTTAAGTAAGTGAGCTCTTATTCATTTCAATTTGCAGGTACTAGTCGCTTCAGAGAACTCTGTCACTTGGATAAACACAACTGGAGGGAATATTCATCCAGATGCTATTATTGGAGGAAAGGATCCAACCGGTGAAATTTATTTTATTGGAAGGGTGTTTCGGCAAGGGAATTTAATTTGTGGAAAAGTTCATCCTAGTCATGGCTGCTGTTACATTGGTCATGGTAGGCTTAAAATTACTAAAATTACTTGAATGTGTACACTTCGATGTCCAAAAAAGTCAAGATAAATGTTATGTATTTATTATAAATGGTTTATATATAAGGTGGCGCTGAATATGGATATCGAGAGTATCAACTGCTTATCAGGAAGACTGACTGAAATGAGCTGAAGATGATGTGTGAAGTGACTTACGATGCAATTAATTTTTGTTGCTTAACTGAGCTGTTATCTCAAATAAAATGTACTACTGCTCAGAAAGTAATAATGTTTCATGAAAAGTTAATTTTGAGTTTAATTAGATTTAATTATTATTAGTGAGTAAAAAAAGTGACTTACGATGCAATTAATTTTTGTTGCTTAACTGAGCTGTTATCTCAAATAAAATGTACTACTGCTCAGAAAGTAATAATGTTTCATGAAAAGTTAATTTTGAGTTTGATTAGATTTAATTGTTAGTTAGTAAAAAGTTGCGAATGTTTAGAGTGTTTTATAAAATTATAAGTATAACTTACTATTGATATTATCTCATGGGCTGTGGTCCTGGCTAAAAATGGCCAAGCTTTTTTAATAACTTAAATAGTTAATTTTTTTGTCTCTTTTTCCGGTGAGCGTAATTTTATGTTTTTCATTTTTATGTACTTCTTCGTAGACTTGCATAATATTGTAACAATGACTCAATTAAGAATCTAAGGCAATAATGAATAAAGTAATTTTGTATAATTTACTGTGTTAGAAATTAGGAACCTGTGACCATAGAGAAAATCATTTTTCTACATTTTCTAAAATGATAATAATATGGTACTCTATTGTGATGTCTCAATTTGTAGAACTGACATATTTTTGACGTGACATGTCATTGCATTATTGCCATCCGATTGCTACATTCCAGACGACAAGTACTTCACAAAAAGTTCATTTTTTCATTCGACAAATTAATATTTTCACAACATAATTAATTGCAGCAGATAGAACCCTCAAAAATTTAAAAAGAGCATTGAATTTATTATTCATTAATTAATACAAAATGATACTAAAATTGGTTAATCCTCACTCAATTTGATAAATAAAATTTGGTTCCAATCATTTTACGAGTTGAAGGAAACATGAAATGATTTCTTCCTATTGTGCTTAGTAATGTAAATAAAATTAGACAGATGACCCCGCAAAAACTGTTCTCCAGAAAGATTATTAGTGGCAACATCTGCAACCTCGTCATTGTCCAACATCCCCCATGTCTCGAGCAATAACAACTTGGTCCAGGAAATGATTTTGCAAGTGTCGGTTCAATATAATATTCACACAAAACCATAAACAGCACAATAATCAGAAGCATCGCCAAGTAGCCATAACGACCTTGAAACACGTTCATATTCATCCTAAAAAAATTATAATCAATCAGATAATCATACTTAAATATGCAACTAGAATTGGAATGTAATGGAAGAAAAATCCGTACATTAATTTAAATTAATTTACCATACCTTTCAGCTCAAACTCTGCTTGAAAAAAATATTAAGATTGCTTGAAAGTTTGAAAAGTTTCACAAATGCAGGGAAAGAAATATGATCTCTGATCAATTTGTCAGTCACCTTAACACTGGCTTGGATTTGAAAGTAAGCTGGTGCATAAAAGGGATTTTATGTAGATGACGACATTCCTGCCAATAATCCTGCGCAAAAAACTGGTCAACTCTGGTTTCTGATTTCATCCCATAATCTGTTTTTTTTTTGCCTTTTTACCCAGTAAGTGACCTTAGGTACTCGAACTCGGTAAAAAAAAAACTCGAGGAGTGTGTTCAGACCTCTAAATGTGCACAATAACCAAAAAAAAAGCAATAAGCATTTTTTGTCGGATTGGAAATTGATTGGTGGCGAGCCAGACCAAAACAAAAAAAAAACATGATTATGAAGTAAGCAGAACAATAATTTTATACTTGTGTTAGGCTTTAAAATATTTTTTTATTGCAGTAGAAAAGATCATGCGTAGGTAGATAGTTCATACACGCGAGGATGATTATTTTGAAAAAGCAGAGAAAAGGTTACGCAGAGTTCATTTGAGAACCAGTTAAGAATTCTCATTTGATTGTTAAGGTGACTGATGACTGATGCATGCATATTCATGTAATTAAGACAGTTGAATTTAACAAAAAAAAAGAAGCTTTCGATGTTTTCTGATCTATAATTTGTATGTTAATTATGTTTTTTAAAATGGCTAAGTGCTATTATTTTTTCAAGAGTAGCTATGTCTATTGAAATTGGTGACTGTTGATATTATTTTTCTTCAAAAATTAATTACCATGAAGATCCTAAGATCAGAGGTGTTTGTCCTTCAAGGAAATTGCTGGGTAGAAACGAAATTCTGAGAATTGGGAAGGATGTCCAGTATTTACCTGCTAATATACTAGTGAAATTCCCCAAAATTGATGGCAGCGACACGTGTGTGCGCCCATCTCATTTTTGGCCTAGGGCAGATTTTTTTCAGAGAAACAAAAAACCTGACCAATGCACCAAAGCAAGTTTTGTTTAACTGGTTAACATTTACTATAAAACCTGTGCGGCAGCTGCTGGAAAGAGAAGGAGTAAGCAGCATAAAGCACAAGGTTATGTAATTCACACTTTTTTTTATTGTTCTTAAACCCAAAAAGAGTTTTTGCGTGGTCAATGACTAGCTATATTTTTTAATAATTATAATTACTATGATCGTGCACCATTACTGCCAAGATAAAAGTTGAAATATAATTTTCTTCATCAAATTATTTCCTTGATTTGCTTCCGGCAATTTCCATTTATCAAGTGAAATGAATTTTCTTGAAGGCATACAAAGTGTGAAAGCTGAACAGATTGCATATTGGCGTTTAAATATTATGCAACAGGAACAAATGGTCTTATGCACCGATGCAGTCGCTATTTCATTTTTTTTTTTGAAAGTTCATAATTTCAATGTACTGAAATTAGTGGCATTCTCAAAAAGAGCACATTGATCCCGCATGCTTATATGCTCCATACCGTAATAAACATTTATGTACCTATCTTATGCACATTTGCTCCAGTTTTTATATTCATTTTTTGTCGGTTATTGGGTTGATGCAACAAGTTGTTATAAAATCAGAGATTTCATAAACCAAAAACTACTTGACAGCTTTTATTCTCTACCATTTACTACAATAATAATAATGTCGACAATGCATAAAAAAAGATTTTCACCCAATTACATAAATTCGCAACTGCTAAGTATGACGCAATTAAGCTAAATGTTACAGTAACAATGAAAACAGGTAAAATATTATTTACATGCAAAATTACAGTGTTTATTATTGGCTTTCTCCTGTTTACAACAAAACCAGTGTTTTTTTTTTCATATAGCACATTAGAGTACAAAGTCAAAAGTGCGAAAAAAAACTGTATAGAGCTCTAATAATCAGCACAACACAACCTGCTTATCATTCTGGCTAGTGTGTTGAGTGAGATGTTTGTATTTTTTCGTGGAGTGAGTGAGGTAGCTAGTAGCTGACAAGTGTCTTTTTATGACGTTAATTATTGACTGACAGACACAAGACACGCAAGGAACAGAATAAATACTAAATATGACATTATCACTGTAATACTCTCACGCTAAGCAATCACGCTTCTCATTCCTGATTACTTTGACTTTGACAATCCGGTTATTTTTTTTTTTTGTTCCTCTCTGTTTACACTTTGCACTGAAGAATCACAAACCAAAAAATAATGTTTTTTTTACGCAATAGCCTACTTTAAAGAGTGTAACCTACTTCAGTCCAGTTTTTGACGAGATACATACCTACATAAGCTGAGCCTCTATTTTACTAGTATTCACTGCATGTATTCTGCTCTTTTTACGAACAATTATACAAGTTTTTTTTTCTCAAATAAAACGACCGTGTAAACGCTACTATAAATTTTTCCATTCAAACTGAGAGGCAAGTGGTTATTCAATCTGCATCACCCCTTTATTGAGCATTAAACCGCATCGTGAATGTGGCATGCACTGTCATGTACGAAAAGGAAAAAAAAATGATGAAAAGACACCAAGGAAGATGCTCATTCAAAAATTGAAAGAAGATGATGATCAAGGAAATAAAGGCAAGAAGGATGAGGTTCATTCACCTTTTTGTTTCTTTCGGGCATTACTTTGTTGCGTGTTTGCTGGGTCTCTCCTTGCAATCCTATTCATAATAATAATAATATTTTCATTCTTGTAGTCTTACAAGAAGAACGAAGTCATGAATATTTTTGTTTAGTATTTTGCATGCTTAATAATATTTATCATTTTTTTCATACTTATTGCGTGCAATGTATGCACATAAGATCAACTGAGCAGGCAGAGCAAAGGAGTTAAACGACAAGGCAAACAAAAAATAAAAATGTATATGTGCATTCCTACACACAAGAAGTTATACCGCTTTTTTTTGTAGAATATTTTGTACCCGTTACAATCGTCGTAAAATTGTTCATCATCAGTATAAAACCAACTGGTGCACTGAGCAGTGACAAAAAACGATACACCAGCAAAAAAAAAAAACATTCATATCATGGATATTATTTATTGAGACTATTGAGACAAGTTTATAAATAAAAAAGAATTCCAGCAAAGTAGAATTTATCCTTGTTATGATTATCAGAACTGCGCAAAACAGCAGGTTATTAAAAGAAGAAAAAAACATTGTAGTTTTATTTGGTCATGTGTACTTCATAAAAATTGAAAAATATTTTTAAATTTTTTCACAGTTTGTAAACCGGTGATTAAAGTTGTTATGCTGGTGTAAAAAAAAACAGAACAGTCAAAATGGAAGCATTTAGCGAAAGCCAACAGCGTCTTGACGAAAGGAGCAATGATTTAGTGGAAAATCCGTTGCTTAACCATTTGGTACTAGATTGTGTCCAAAGTACTGTCATTTAGTCGATTGGACTTTGAAGAGCTGAAAAAATTTCGTTTAGTGTGTACATTATGGTACACTTTAACACTTGATCAGTGGAGAAAATCATTTCTTCTCCGTCTTCTAGAAACAGAAATAAATAATGAGCAAGTAGTGGCACCAGAGGAAACTGAAGAAATAGGAGTTTCCTTCAAAGAATTCTGCAATTTATACTGCAAAGACATTGTGAACAATGACCTATTTCAGTTCGCAAGGAAACCATATTCCCAGTACAAACTGAAGGATTGGAGCTCCTGCTACTCAAGAAGAAATTTGGAGTATGCCAAGGAAGAAATAGAGTTATGGAAAAGTGTGATTGCTCCTTGTGTAAAAATTTTGCATATTGAAAATTGCTACTTTCCAGATTCAAAACAAGTGGAGGAGAAATTGTTAACTTGTGAGAATTTGAAAGAGTTAGTGCTCATTGGCGATAGTAGTGGAATATGCAGAGGATATAAAATTCCAAAGATTATTTCAGATGAGCTGCCTATTTTAACAAGATTGAAAAAGTTGACAGTTAGTGGTGCGATGCCAATGCAGTGGAGCAAGTTGCTTCTTCACACTCCAAATTTAGAGGTGTGAAAAAAAAAAATTAATATAAATAATTTATTAAAAAGTTAGGTTTAATTTTTTAATTATTTTTTGTTTTTAGAACTTAATTATTAAGCAAAATGGCTCATACTACAGAACCACATTTGCTTCCTTTCTTCTTGACCTTCATCAACTAGAATTCGCCGGCAGAAATCCCATGAATATAAAACACCTGGACATAATGGAAGCCGATGACACATTCACCGATTTTGTGTCTCTCAGCTCGAGAAATTTACGTTTGGAGTCACTCTCCGCTCATTTTGAAAAAGTTAGACCGGAACATTTCATGCAACCTTTGCTTCAGGCACAGGCTAGAACATTGAAAGTTTTAAAATTGTGTCGTGTCTCAAATCGTGCTGAGGAGCCGTTTGGACAGTTTCAGTATTCCGTACTCTGTTAATATGCCGAATCTCAATGAACTGTATTTGTGGGGTGATATGGTGAAAAATATGAATTTTTTGAGGTTTGTTCCCAACCTGAAAATTTTATATATTAGTCGGGATCGATATGAAAAGAAACATTTAGTCAAGTATTGGGGAAGTGGGAGAAGTGATGAAGACGCCACTCCGGAAGATTTAGTACTTGGAGGAAATGAGGAACAGGACTTTTTTATGAGTGGGCTTGAAATATTCTACTCAGACTGCACGTTTACGGAAGAAAGTATGCATGTTTTGAGGAGATGGATGCCAAATCTGAAAAGTATTGGGACAGTGTTGAAAAATGATACTTTAGCATTGCTTTGTGATCTATGGCCGAATATTAAAAACCTGACAGTTTCGTACGGCAGTGAGGTGGACGACGACGGCGTAATCAACATTTTTAGACTAAAAGGTAAATATATCTCTGAAGCTGTTAAAATTCTAGTCATGCAAAAAGTTGCATGCAAAATATTTAAATAATTTTTTGAAATTATGTTTGATAAAAAAACAAATCATAGAATTGGAGATTTTCCGTCTGGATGCCTACTGCAATCAGTCCAAGCTAACGGATGCTCTCTTTCAAAACGGAAATATTTGTAAAGTGATGACAAGTAAAATAAAAAGTTTGAGTATTTGCGTCTCAGAAAAGGTATAAAGCAAAACTTGTAGAAAGTGATTCATGCTCCAAAGCTCTAATATATTTTGTGGTCAATCCGCCAATCAATCAAATTTAATAACTATTATGTTTTTTTATTTTATAGATGAGCTTTCGAACAGAGAGAATTCTTCAAAAACTTGTTCCTCAAGCAGAAATACAATTCGTTCGGAATTATGACTGTGACAATAATCATCACAGAGACAGCGATTGTTGTCAACGTCTAAGGTTCAGTTCATCCAACAGTTAAAAGTTTCATTTAAAAAATCAGTGGTATATCCTACGTGTGGAAACTATTTGGACTGAAATTAGCTGAAAAATCGGAATACTGAGATTAAATATATAAAAAATTTGATCGCCTGCATGCGAAAATATTTTAATGATATTATTTTTGTTCTATCTATTTGTAATATTTAAAGAAACAATGTAAAAAGTTTTATGGGTTGCTGACATCAAATTCAAATATGTTTTCTTTTATTGCATTTGAAGTGCAATGAATATGGAAATTTGACGTTAATTCAAATTCAAAGTATTTTTTTTTGCAAAATAAATATTTGTTTTGTAAATACATGAATAAGATTTCAAATCATTACTGTAAAAAGGAAAAATTATAATTATGAGTGAAATGGTCATGCTTTTTAAAACAAGGACGAAGTACTTGAATGTTTTCCAAAATAACGAAATATTCTACGTCTTGATAATGTACGCGGCTTCATATAATGACAACGTATTTTATTATGAGCAACGCGAAACCACTTTACCACTAATTACTATATAATAATAACGCAGTCTTGTGGCCTACTACAGTCCAAAACATTTTTAAGAGGCAGGTACACCTCAGCTTCCATTGGACTTGAGAGTAGTGGTCGGTTAGCCACTTTGAT
>JAHZMZ010000973.1:0-10982 GCA_027743805.1 Lepidocyrtoides sp. E14
ATTGGTATTTGTGCTACTACGCACGCTACAAATATCAATGAATTGCAGTTATATAACTGCATAGATGAGTATTATTGCAAACTAATTTAACCAAATTATAAGTCTCAATTCACCTTCGATGGTAACCTAACTGACTCCAATAGCAACTTACCAAGTGCCAATGTAATCCGACTTGCACTATAAGTTTGAATAAAACTCCTATCTTTCCAAAAAATAATCAACTTTATAATAATTATTGCTTTCTATGGGATTTCATAATTTAATTTACCACCTTGTTTTCAATCGTAGCATACGATTTAGTCTACCCAAATACAGTAATTGCTTCCAACATAAATATACAATCGTGTTTCCTTTATGAAACAAGTTATAAAACAAAATAATGCCATGGTAAATTTTAAATAGTGAAAGCGTTTGCATTCCACTGAAAGTACGGACAAGGCAATCGTACGAGTGTACTTGAAATAGTTGTACTTCCGGTCATGGTCTTCGATTTAATGAAACCTCATCCAGGTAACTCACAGACTTGAATAAATTTGAACAGTAAGCAGTGTCTTTTCAGTACTCTGTAGCTAGCCCTTGAAAATACCATAATCACACGTGAATCAGCGTCCAAACTAAACTAAGAAGGTGAAGCTGTTATAAATAACAGGCATGGAAATAAACTCAGGAAGAGTCTTATTTTCGTAACCACGATAGTATTGGTGAGAGACAAGAAAAAGAAATTAAATGTGCAGCTTGCTGGATTGGGTTTGTCTTTTTGTTAAAGAAGCGATAAATGCGAATTAAAATTAAAGTACTTGGGTACACGTAACATAAGATGATGTTAGTTAGATTATAAAAATTAACATTTTTTATGTTGCCGGTTTCATATTTCTGTGGGTACTGGTTCAGATGTGTGCTATTGTATTAAATATCTGTGGTTGTACTATGTGATAACCAGCTATAATGAAAAATGAAAACCAGCCCAGAATTAATTCTGATGCTCGGATAAAACAAGCAGTTTTCCTGTAAACAATTCATGCTTCTCATTTTCGTGTCGGATCTGATGAATATTCCAGCTAAACCAAAACACAAGGATGAGCACGCAAACTAAATGTTTAAAATTGTATGCATGCAAGAAAATGAATTATGATCTGTAAGTATAAAAGTATTATCATAATCATTATTTTTAGTTTTGTGATGAACATACCGTGTGAATTTGAAGGGTCAATGGCCAGGTAGCCGTGTCTTGGGGGTTTAGTGAGCGTGTAGACAATACTGTTTGGTGGAATGCGAGGATTATCAATGTGCAACGAAGTCTGAGTGACCACAGCAGAACTGTTCTCATTCACCTCCACGCTTCTATTCGCTCCGACCTGCAGAATAAAAAGTGAAAATTCATGTGCAATTGAAGTAGATTCTATACCCAATGAGGCTATACGTCTTTGGTTACACGACCTCATGTGTTGGTTTGGAAACAGAGAATAGTCAAAAATACCTAGGTAATTAATTTTCTTATTTCAACGTTTACACATTTCATAGCGATATCATAGCACTCATGAATTTCAGTCTAAAAAATTCTCATTTGTAATATTTACTTGAAGCAGCAATCTCTCTCTCACACAGTTAGTCATTCTTTCCATTTTGCCAGCCATTTTAAAAATTTGTACTGAAACTGAGAGAATGAGCAAATAGCTTACCATTTCTTTTGTTTAAAAAATGTACGCATAAAAGCAATTTTTTGTTAGCCATGTAACATTTAAAATGATCTATCATAGTTTACCATTTTAATACTTACCATTTCTTTTGTTTAAAAAATGTACGCATAAAAGCAATTTTTTGTTAGCCATGTAACATTTAAAATGATCTATCACAGTTTACCATTTTAATCTTTTGAAATACATACCCAGTCATGCTGTACAAAAACTGAACCCGGGTAATTATTAAACCTGAGCTACGATTGAAAATAATCTCTAGCAATTTTTCAGAAACAAAAGAATTCGTCATCTCCGCCACTACAATGATTTTAATAATAATTTATATTGTACTAAGCTTAGCCTGGCGTGGGTCGGGTGGATGTGTGTACGTGCATTGTACAATAAACACGCTAGAAATAAGCACAAAATGTGAAAAGAGTACAACATTCATTTTAACGATATACCTAGACGCATTATAATTATGTATACCATTTTATATTTTGACTATTCTGAGTGAAAGTTTATGCACCAAAATGTACAGTTGAAAAGTGATCACGTAATTTTCAGCGATATGACAGCAGAGCTACTTTTAATTTTAGGTACCACCACCTCATCATCATGCAAAATTATTTTCTGTAACGTAAACTTAGAATTCAACAAAACTCAAAGCATAATATTTGAATCTTTGGATAGTGAAACTGGAATAGACCCCTTAAAATCGAGCAAATTAAAGTGACTTTCTACA
Source organism: Lepidocyrtoides sp. E14 (assembly GCA_027743805.1). Lineage (NCBI taxonomy): Eukaryota > Metazoa > Arthropoda > Collembola > Entomobryomorpha > Entomobryidae > Lepidocyrtoides > Lepidocyrtoides sp. E14. The sequence continues at coordinate 2,422 of JAHZMZ010000973.1, forward strand.
TTTACTTGCATCTTTTTGCATTATTTTTCACGCTTATTTTCCTTTTCTCTCTACTTTTCATTCTCATCTTAATCTCTTTACCAGAAACGCAACCTTTTTTAAAAATCCTGCTGCCTTTCTTTTTACATCGCAATATAAATAATAAATACCCACCTACATATATGCATGCTAAACCGGATGAGTTCTAAATTTATGCTACATAACTAATGACTTGCTTGTTTATTTTACTTATATTATGTATGTAGTCTTCGTTATGCTTGAAATGCATTGAATCAAACGTTTTAGAAAAAACTCCGTGTATATAAAAGATGGACGAATGGAAGTAAACATGGACTTGCAATAAGAACAAGAACTACAGTTTTCACAACCGTCTTCAGTAGAAATGCAATATTGCTTGTTTATACTCATACCTACTCATATTCTGGTGAGAAACATAGCTCAAGTAGAGTAAAAAACAAAATGTTTTACGACTTTTGAAATTTTCCCACAAATCTTCCAATTAACAGTGGCTTAATTCCCTTCAGGTTCTTTTCCCATGCAGCAAGACAACGAAGCAACACGAGCAAGAAAAAATCCACACCAAAGGCAGCATCATAAATACTTGCTTTCTCTTTAGTACCTATCTTCTATATACGTTTGCACGAACACATAGCTATTTTTCTCACGTTTCTTGTCTTTTCTTCAAAAAAACGATGATGATAGGATGTAGAGCGATGCAGAATGAAGAAACAGATAGATATTCATCCTAAAATTTCACCACACGTTGTGTCGGTCTTGTACCCTAATGCTAGAATTGCACAGTATGCTATTGGGGGATAATAAACACGTGCCCAGTGACTGGTGAGTTTTCATCTAGACCGCTGTGTCACTATTTTCTTTCAAGTGTGCTTATATTATAAAAATAAATGCATGGGGTTGTCAGCGTAAATGAGTGGCAAGTTTACCCCCAAAAAGGAAAAAAAAAACAAACGAGTGAGAATTCGGTTCGGTGTTTTTTACATTTATTTATGTGTAGGGCTTAAGACAGATTTATTACATAGAACTATAACTCTATTATTCAGCTCATTCTCATGGTAGACATGAGCTTTCCCATTGTTTTATCTAGGTGTTCTTTCTTTTTCTGTATTTTCCTTGTATTCATATTTTCTCCTAGGAAAGGATCCTATCTCTAAGCACGCTTTTAAATCAGCCAGAATGTATGTTTATTAATACACACATATTCGTACGGAGGTAGTGGCCGAATTAAATGAAATATCCATAACCAACTAAATAATGGTGAAAGAATGAACTGTGAATCTAGAGAGTAGCATATTTTTCTCTCTTTATTTAGTTCAGTTGGCCGTTGTGGGGGAGATTAGATGAGACCAGGAGACAGTGTTGCTGTAGAGCTGTTGAGAAATTTTAATTCATAACATGGTGGGATTCAGCCCTTTTCTTTCTTCATTTCCCTTTTTATGGATATTTTATGTAAGTTGGAGATCTATAATTGGTAAGTAAATGCTTATGTATAACCGTGGAGAGGGTAGTATTGCTTTAAATTTATTTAAATTGGTCTTGTAAAAGTCAAAAGGAGTTAATGTATACTACATACATTACGACAAGGGGTTAGCCCAATAATAATCTTTTTAAGTAAATGCTTCTGTATAACAGTGGAGAGGGTAGTATTGCTTTAAATTTATTTAAATTGGTCTTGTAAAAGTCAAAAGGAGTTAATGTATACTACATACATTACGACAAGGGGTTATAGCCCAATAATAATCTTTTTTCTGGAAATAGCATAACGAAATGTACTGTACGGCTTACTGTATTCATAAATTCTACGTGAAGTAGGCGACATGTTACATCAATTATTTATGGAAGACACAAAGGAGAGGGGAGAGTCCTATTCAAAAGATATTTTACAGGAACAGGGGCACTAACACGACAAGTAAAACAATGCTTCCTAATGAGAATTTTGTTAACTTTCTTCTTTCATATGATCTGTTTTTCTTTTAATTTTCACAAGAAAACACGTCTTCAATGCAAGATTCAAAATTTAGCCCATAGCTTTATACTGGTGGTGGTAGGTAGGTAGGTATACGTTTATAGCTATAAAGCATTGCGCTAAACAATTCAATAATTAATATACCTTGAGTGGTGTCCAGTAAGCTTCTTGGTAAATAGCGACATCGAAATCCGCAAGCATTGATTCTGCCACACCGTCTACTACCGCTTGGAAACGAAACCCGTCTCTTTGTACATCGCCCATGGCGTTGTTTTCGTATGCTACTAGACGATTTGCCATATCAGCCAGTGTAAAATTTAATACCGGTGTTTGGTTGACCTATTTTTTAAGAAATAATATTCAATTAAACAGATGACGCATCCAAAGAGGAAGCATCACACCTTTTTTTTTTACTAAATAAAGCCATTTTAAAGCACAGTATAATATGCATCTAATCATCATGGTAAGCGAGATTATTATTCAGTATAGTTACTTAGACTTTTCTATTAGTCTACACTGCAAAAGGAATGCGAAAGCACACACGTAATGTTTCCTTTTTACGTTCCAGAGGGTATAGTAAACTCCACTTAACTGTAGAATAAGTTTGATACGAGCATAATATGGGTTACTCATGCCAGTTCTAAAACAGATGGTAAGTATTAGAAAAAGTTCAAAAGATAACGTAGTAGTACATTAATGATTGTGTGCTCTGCTATATAGACTTGCTCCTCCGGCTTTGTTTTTTTTCGTTCAATTGACGGAAAAGAAAAGGGAGAGTTAGAGTGGAAAACAAGATGAAATCTCAAATATACATTAAGCAGCAAGCCATTCATAGAGCAAGACGCAGCAGTGAAGGTTTCACAGAGAGACGTCTTGCTAAAAGCATTTTGCTTTTATGTATGTAGTTTATTAGAACAAAGAAAAAGAAAGTAGGTAGCATAGTATTTCTGGATAATAAAAAAAACAATGCACTGTGCTGTGTGTTTGCTCAACATAAATTCCCATGAGTTTACCCTAATGATGCCATGTTGTGGTCCTCCAACTATCCGAATAAGAATCTTTTTCTGATCCACATCCAGGTTTGTCTCAATTTGAATGCTCTCATCAGTCAGCTTTGCCATCGATCCTTTCTTCCCTGCCAAACTGGTTGTGTTGACTATCTTTACCCACGGTACTCCAGCGTTGATTCTCAATGTTCCTTGAAAGAAAAAAAACAGAAAGTAAAGTGCAGATGGGCACACATGTAAAAAAAAGTGAAAAATGACTAAGTCATCATCATTTTTATACATACATATTATTTACGTCATATAAGCATTTTAATATCCCCTTTCGCTGACGACAGAGACTGCCAACATTGTCATTTTATTTTGTATGCAAACATGGTCTCATATTTAGACATTCGACAAGGATATTTTTTTCATGCCCATTTCCGGTGTTATTTTCCCCCATTCTGGCATCATTTGCTTTGGTTTTTGGGAAAAATGTTGTTTTTATGAACCTAAAATGTCTTTGCAAGATTTGGAACAAAGCCCTTGGAACTTTTTGGTGGGACAACAAGCGCTGAATAATGCCAAGAATAAGATGTTGATTGCCAGGAGCATTAGAAAAAAGACGATTTGACAGGCATGCCAATACATACATGCATTAATATATGATTTTTCTTTATTTTTTCTTCAATTAGATCGGTAAGAAATACAATCAAACAAGTTATTATTACCCTTTAAAGTACCTATTATCATTTAGATGTGTATATCATGTATCTAAATTTTGTCAGTCTCCAATCATGGGAATAGCAAAGTCAACCGTCGTGTGCACCAAACACGAACTTATTTACCTTGCCAATCATTCTTTCCCTCTTGTGGGCGCAATCATCGATCAACCTTGTACTTTTATTTCATGATTCAAAACGGTTAAATCAGCAGCAGAGATACAACAGCAGCACAAGGGAAATCAGTTGACAGGAAAGTTGATACTTTTGTAGGAGAAGAGACCAAGATGCTAGGTAATCGCAGGAGTGGCTTGCATAATACCTATACAAACATGTATTTACACCTACCTACTCTATCTTCCTTCCCTGATGCCATCAAGACAAGCAGACTTTTCTCTGTCTCGCTTTTTCCTTCTCTCTCTACCTACATCTCAGATGGCAAACATATTTTACAGAGAACGGAGAACGTTCATTACGCTGCTACTCGATGCCCCGTCCCTGCCGCCGTTGTATTCCAATCCAAGGCAACAGAGAACATGACATCTTAGTCAAAGAGAAAATAACAAGGACATCATCATGACAAACACGAGAAGATGTGTAGTGCTTTCTCTTCGACGTCATCAGCGGGGCAAAGAAAAAGAGTCGCAATTTTTTATTGTAAGTAGTAGATAGGTACGCCATCAGAATAATCTCCTGACGTCTACCTTTTAGTTTTCGATTCTTTTGCAAAAATGCAAAAAGGTTTATGCAAGCTTAGAAAAATGACATTTTCTGGAGTATCCGTGTATTTACAAAGTGCCCATACTGAACAGGAAAAAGGAAGTTAAAAGGGGTAGAGAGAGAAAGACAAGTAAAGTAAACTTGGTTAAGTTACGTTTAACCAACTTCTTTCCTCCTGTCAGAATAGGAAATCAATTTGATTTGCAGCCATTAGTTTTTTTTGTATGCTGATGTTGTCTATAGTGGTTCATATATATTCGTATGTAAGTATAGAAGATATTATGCTCTTTTAGCTGTGTGTACAATGTACACTATGCTAGTTATCATTACGATGGAGGAATGGTGGCCTTCGAATAGTTGTTTTTTTTACTTCTTTTAGTTTTAGCTGTCATGTCGTCCTCTTTCTTTTTTCCCGTTGATGGTAATGCTCTTCATCTAACTAACACACATTCGAACTTGGTAAAAAAGATGAGTTTAACTGCTACTGCTGCAAAAAAAAACAAAATACGTATTTACTTAACGTAAATCAGCCTCTAAACCACTTATATGATATAAGTATAATCTGATATTTAAGGATATTAAGGTAAAGAACAGTTGCTCAGAACTGTTTCCATTATTCTTTTCCTGTTTTTCCACTTTCTCCGCAAAAAGTAGCATGCTGACACAAAGAGAACATAAAAAGGGTACATTGTGGAAAAGTAACCTTTCAGTCAGAACGCCTTCTTTTCTTTTAAATGTTCTTCATCTTCTTAGACGAATATCATCTTAAATTGTTCAGAAATACTATCAGTTTAAGGTAATATGGACTGTATGAACATTTACTGGAAATACTAGCACAAATTTTAAAAGTATACTTGCAATAATATGGCTATTCACTGTTTTTCCCACAATTACAATTTTATTTCGTTTTCCCTGACGTCAGCCTTTGTTTGCAGCAGCTACGTACTCTTCGTATCGTATTGTTTAAATCGCTTTCTACCTACGCACATTACTGTTAGCTCATTACCCAGCTGAAGAAGCACACAGTAAAACGTTACTCTTGTTGGTATAGGTATTAATGAATAGAATACAGCAAAAATACTTCAGTCTTGTGAAATATTTAATAGCATAACAAGGAAAAGCAACACTGATGACTATTACGCTTGTGGTAAATAAGGAAGAAACCACAAAGATTAAGGGACTCATGTATGTAGGCAGTAGATAAGCGTTTGTTTTCATAGAGTAAAATGTCAGAGCACATAATGGAAGCAAAAATTTATAAGCGCTTCGGTATTAAATTCAATTTCGGAGAAGCAAAACTTAAGCAAAGCTAGAAGGCAGACTAGACATCCATAATATTTTGAAGCTGCTCTCTTTATCAATTGTCACTGCTGTTATCTACTAAGTACATATGCCTCTAATATTGTTTATTTTATTATATCATCACTATCACCACGTCCTAGATTTATGCATGTTTTGAATTCTCATTTGCGCCTATAGTGTGCTTTGTATGATTGCTCAATCGCTGTCTTTTTAAAGGGAAAGTGGGCTAGGCAACAAGCAAGCATGATGGTAAACCATTGGATGTATAATAATATGTAAATGCGATATGTATAATATCCTGCTGACTGACTGTGTAACTTTCTCTGTCTGTCTGTCTACAGGAAAACATTTCTATTCACAAATTCATTTATCCTTGCCTACTTTACTTTTATTTGTCCAGCAATTCAAATGTTTGTTTTACTTTGGTACAAATGCACTTCTGTCTCCCGTTTTGTCTAAGTTGTATTTCCATGTCTCTTCATTCCATTTTCGGAGGATGCTTCTTTATTCCACATTCTTGTTTATTTCAATACTACAATGAGTAAAAACCTGTTGTGTGCCTACTGCTACACCATTGACTAAACTCTCAATAGTATACTCTCAATTGCCTTATCACACACAGGGGTGGAGTGATGCACAAAGTCGCCAAGCAGAAGACGAGTAAACCGGTAGATGAGATAATCAAGGGAGATTTGGACCACTAACGAAAACAAACAGAAATAAAATTAGCAAGAAGACAACTTATGGACTGCGAACGTAGAAAAACATGAACCTTGCAATTTTGTGATACTAGTACCAGTGGTATTTCTACCATGTTGACGTATGCTTGTTTCTTTGCTACACGTACATACATACTTTTACATGATAAAAAACATAAAGAACAGTTGCCACAATAATAGTGTAAACTGCTGAGAATAAGATACAACAGACATACAGAAGTTAATCTAATATAACATGCTGACGACAATGACTTCTTCTTGAATGGGAAAAGCTGAGGTACTTGAGAGTAATGAAAACAGGAAACTTTTAACACCTTGCTTAATGCTGTGTACAGGTTTACTGTACCAGTGGTAGTATTTACTACATTCTAACCAGTAGCAAAAAGAACTTTTTAGTCAAGATACATGCAAAATACATGTTCACAATGCCATAATCTTCTAAAGAGGTGGCACATTAGAAAACATTATTTTTTTGAGGAAATACAGCATGGTGATGATTGCATTTCTTTGTACTGCTACAAGAAGCTTTATGTTGAATTGAACAATGTAGACAGACGAGTGGAGGAGGATAGCTGGAGATACATAAAAAACAGTCATTACGACTTATTCTGTGTTGTTTTTGCTGATTTGCCAAGTATACACAAGCTTCAGTAAAATATACATACACCTAGTGATACGTATAAAATTTCAAGGGTTTTTGTCAAACATTTTGCTCAGCAATGAAGCTTTGCTTTTAGCTGTAAAGAAAAAGCGGAAAAGTTGAAGTGATGACGGAATATGACCAGGAGCTACAGACTCTCTGAACCATTTAATTTTTTGCTGATCCGCTTGTTTTTACCAACAATACAGTGTAAAACACTGTCATCATCAAACAACGAGACGCTTCTCCAGAACTTTTAATTCCTTGCCTCGAGTTATAAAGATAACCGTTTGCCAGCTGCATCCTTTTTAGCATGTTATTTAGGTTCACTTTCTTTCTGCTATTACTGTATTATTGCGATGCAGGCACTAGCATCCTATTTTTCTTCCCTTTGGCCACTCCCACGTACATCCCATATTGGTAAAAAACTAGACAGTCAGTTGAAATGATTTTTTCCAAAAAACGAAAAGGATATTCACACATGGCAAACACCTTTTGGTTATGATAAAGCCACGAGACCAATTCTTTTTGCTTTATGTCCTAAAATGAAAATATCTACCAAACAGTAAAGTTTGTAAGAGAATAATGGCTAAGAAAAACTGTAACGTGTTTAGTGCAGTGACGACTTTTGAAAATGTAAATTTAGAAATGATTTTTGTAACACAAAACTAGATTTCCTATATCCGCTCGTTTTTTTTAAAAACATAGTTTTACTACACAAACCTACATAGATTTGAAACAAAAAAGGTGCCTACGACAATTTATTTTCTGTGGACGTTTGTATCCAAGAAATATAAAGTATACATGCTAAAGGGTTTTGTTTGCTGCATTGCATTCAGAAGCAAAAAGGTAAGGGAAACAACACAGCTAACAGACAGTATCATAATCATCTAGAGGTACACCGCAGAGTCCAATCTGCATTCATTCATATAAATATGTGACACCTTTCTTAGCACACTCTCGCTCATGGATACTTCTGGTAAGATCATTATTGTATTGAATCACCCCTTCGGGAATACATGTTTGTAAGACTTTTTAAACAGTCTACATTAAATAGGCAGACGAAAAAGCTAGTGAGAAAATATATTATTAGCTTGCAGCATGGTTTATAATTGCTAAACAACTGGTATAGCATGGTTTATGCAGAGGAGCTTATGATAACACTTTTTACTATATGTATGTATGTCTGACCATTTCCTCCTACATTTATTTTTCAACCAAGCCAAACTTGTGGCTATGTGGATTGAAATTTTCCAGTTGCTTGCTTGAGCCATCATGAGCATGCAATTTTTTCAAAAGGTTTCAACTATCTTATTTGAAAGGAATCTTTAATACATCCTGAATTTACTCTCTGGTAGACTGACCGACTAGCCGTAAGGGCAATACATACATGAATATTATCTCGGTGTTCTCGTATTTTCAATATTCATTCTCCAATGTTTAGTATGAATGCTGAGGTCACAATCAACTATCGGAAAAGGCAACGAT
>JAHZMZ010000974.1:0-12970 GCA_027743805.1 Lepidocyrtoides sp. E14
GGTTTGGGAACAGTACATTTAGTCAGGAAACTAATGCAAATATATAAAAACTGCAAAGTAGACACGATCTTCTCCGAAATGACAGAACAAACAAAGTTCTTTCGCGAACATTTTGAAAATTTACGAGCCACTCCTCTGCCCCAATCACTAAAGAGTGCTGGAAGCATTTCCAATAGTCCTGGCAAAAGCTCTGGAATCTCGTCATCAGCTGATTTGGATGACTCCGCGATAAGTGGAAGCAACAACAGCAGCGCAGCAGAGATTTCTTATGCCGAAGCAGACGATGACGTCATTAGCAAAAGACCCGACCCTCCTTACATGCGGAAGAGGGAACTGTTGCAGATTATTGAAAAACTCCACTTTTATTGTCCTGTAACTTCGGACAATAAATCTGGCTCATATCACACTGTATCCGAGGAAGATTCTGATCTAAATATTGCAACTCAAAATGATACTTGCTCATATGGGGATTGCTGTGGACCATCTTCTGGGTTAGAATCAACTTTAGAAACTGGCTCGGTAATACTTGGACGACCGAAACAGGAAGACTTTTCCTCTGCATCTCATGGAGGGGATGAAAGTTGGACTGCATCAAAAGCAAAAACCATGAACTCATTCAGTTCAGACGAGGAAATTAATCTTGGTTCTCCTCCTTCCATTTTTCATAACTCCAGCGAGGAAACCGTTCAAAAGGAACCGTGGTGGGCGTATGCCTCCAAGAAACTTGTACGTGGCGTTCCTGGTTATGGATTGGCTAATTTTTTTCGTCGCTACCATGAAGCCGCCCATCACATTCTTTACTCTATTTTACTTGGGCGAACCATTGTCATCTGCGGGGAAGAGAAATTGAGTCGAAAAATTGGCCGAATTATTACCGCTCTGATGCCACTAGTTCCAACTCCACCCTCACCAGGTTCAGCGACCTTTGACAACGGCTCCTCCAAATCCTGGAGCTTGCTCCGATGGCACCGTGGAATTCTCGTGCAGGCCCACGTAGAGGCATATAAACTGATTGGTCTCTGCATACCTGAAAAGTTAGAGGTTCATGATTTGATTCCGCCTCGACTTGTGAACTTGGTGACAATACTGAGCATTGAAAAAAAATCAATTTTGGGAGGACCAGCCTACTCGGGACTGCTGTTGCAAAATTTTGAGAAAAAATTGCAAAAACACTACTACAACTCTGATGTGGCTCTTCTCTCATACATTGGAAGTATTTACGCTGAAATTGAGGCCAAGGTATACATGTACAAGTGCCTGGAGGACAAGTATAAAAACCGGAAGACTATTCCCTCCAATAATATTCATTTGCTATTCAAAGAACTGAACTTGAGAGCTTCTGATGTGGAAATAGTCAAATACTTGGGTAGTCTCATTGCGGACCCTAGTGAGTGCACCAACGTTTTATAAAGTTTGTATGAAAGATATTTTTCGCATATGATTAATTATATTTATCATTATACTTTATTTTGCATGATTTTTACTCAGTAAATAAACGAAACAATAAAAACAACAGCAAAAAAAATATTTTGAAAATAAAATAAACGCCAACAAAACGATTACTTTTATCACAGGATTTTAAAATTGTGTTTATTTATCAATAATTATCAAAAACATAAAAAGGACAAGATTCGCGCAGTTTATATGTACATTTAAATTACACAAGTTATAAAATTACACTGAACAGGAACAACACACCTTATGTTTGTGCAGCGATACCAAATGGACAAATTAAAATTCTGGTAACAAATGTTGCTTAAACAAATTTATAATTTCTACATTTATATTTGGTTTGATTTGGATGAAGATACTACGTTTCATAAGAAGTAAAAAAACAACAAAAAATCACATGTGAGCAGCCCACCCAACATACATTTGACACAAATTATCCACGGAAGTTGCTTCCTCAATCAGATAATTCACATGAGCCTTGACAGAGCGTTCCGTGTTGACTACTTTCATTTTATTTCTAGCAGTTCCGTTGATACGATTACGAATATACTTCATAGTCTCCACTGCCGTTTCATTTGTCAGTTCGCCGGCTTCTAGAGTCAGCAACACTCCCCTCTTCTTCTGCCACTCGACCAAAGGATCAAACACAAAAGGCCGAAGGATAGAGAGGAAAATACTTTTATGTTCACGGAACATGTTCAAAACTATGACTGGTGGTCGTTGAACTGGTTGAAAAACCAATCGCTGAGTACGGGAGGTGTCTGCCTTAGCATGACGTCAATAAACTTGCGTCGTTTACTTTCCAAAGGCTCGTGATGCATAATTAAGGCTTTTGTTCCTCGGTACGGTACAATATTCTTTTCCTTGTACAACGTGCTAAGAATTACACGAAACGCGATGATGTTGGGCACCCATTCCAGCAGTCCACATTCTTCGTTCAATGGCACCACTAAATATGTTCTAACGTGAAGACGACGCTGACTTGATTCAGAGTTTTGAGATAGATACCGGTTTACGACGTTGTTTAATTCCATTACTTTGCTGTCCTTGCGTAAGTCATCTTTTGGCTTGCACAAAAAACCATAACTTTTGCCATTTGTCCCTCTCAAGATAATTTTCTTTGGACGAATCAGCGAGGCCATCACTTCAACGTCATCGTCAATATCCTGGATGAAAGCTAGTGTTCTGTAAAAAACAAGCGAGATATTATAACCTTCAAATCACATGTACTTTTTCTTAAAAAAAATAGGTAAATCGCGTAAATAGGTTGAACATCATTTCTTACTCTGGATAAGGGTTGTGATCCTTGAGACTAACACCTTTGCGCGGAAGTGACGCTTTCATAAATACTTGAAATGGAATAGCTACTCTGCCTGCTCCCATGTTTCGGATCAATCTTGGTAATTTCTCATAAATTTGGGATAGTTTTACTTTCTACAAGAAAAAACAAATCTCACATGAAATTCAGGAGACATTATCGAAACCATGTGTAAGCTCTGTCTTTATACTTTGCCTACCGTTGCGGGGGAAGAAATATTTTTGTCGCAGAGGCCAATAAATTTTTCTGTTAGTGCGGTGTAATCGCTTATGGTGAATTTAAGGTTGGGTTTAAGCTGCTCAACACTTTTGAAGATTTCCGTACAACGTCGTTGACGCATTTTATTAATCGACTGTGATAAAAATAATATTAGGTGTGATGATGACTATAAACAACTCACTTTCACGTTTGTGAAATTGAAATTCTTATCTTCGTTTAATTTAAATACCTTGTAGACAGCCATGGTCATCCACAATGTTTGATATGGATGTGAAGAGATGATCTTTACAATGATATCCTTCAGGAGAGACCATGTTGGTGCGTGGGCATGACAAATGCGGGACACCAACTGAGAAAAAGCCGTTATCAAAACGTACACCGGTACAGTGTTTGACATTCGTGCTGTAAAATGAATAAAAAATGTGAGTTTATCTGCATGCATTTATGCACCGCACCATCATCAGATTGTGTAACAAAAATATACACTTACAAATGGAGTTATTCATAAGCTCGAGACAAGTTTCCGGTTTGGTAGAGCCCAAACTACCACCACTATTACTACTCCCGTCGCTACTAGAGGTAGAGGGAGCTGTTGGTGGCAGGCCGCCTGTTGTGTATTTAATAAAATCTCCCGTTTGAATCCCTGCAGCAGCGTCAAACCAAATGGACAAAAGTCTGGGTAGACTTTGGTACACATATTTACATCCGTATAGCAAACTGTGAGAGTAGTAGCGCACAATAGTTGCTTGAACATCAAAATAAGGGTGATTTTTATCAGCAGCAGTCCACAACCGTTCGTGGTAACTACCCAAAGTGAAAAAATTCTTCTCCGACTCTTTGTACACGTCGGCAGCCTCTTTATATTTGGCAATATAATCTTCCATATCAAGCAGCTTTTGCTCTTCGCACAACCTTGTGAGTAGGAGAAGGGATTTTGAGCAAAGTAATTTCGATTCTCGAGTGGCAGACACGTCTAATGAGCTGACCGAAGAAGTACCCATCACCACAGGTTTTACAGCATTATCCTCATTTTTCCAAACTTCCAGCTGGGGAAAGTATTGTTTAATGCCTTTTTGTAGTATGGATATAGCATTTTCCTTTTCTCCCTTTCTGTTGAGAAACTTTGCTTCTTCGATCATCACTTTCGGGGACATGAACCTCTTCGCCTCACGTAAGCAGTTGTCTGCACGCACAAAGTCCCCACATCTGCAAGTTATAGAGAATGCATTATTTTTCCGAAAACTTATTTTCTCCAATAAAAATAATCAGATAACAACTCACTTGCTCGCATAACGGGCAATGTCCAGCCAACATTCTCTATTTGATACATTTAACACATCAACGATTGCTGCGTTGCCTCTGAATGTTACCTTCAAAACTTGGAAAATGCTCTTTCGGACATTCAAGATTTGATCAATCATTTTTCGTGATCTGCAAGCATTCCACAACCTGGTTTCCCACTTACTAACCAACCGAGTCAGTTCCTTATAAACCCATCTTTGTTGGGAAGGGCCAGTCCTACCAGCTGCAATGTCATTCGTATATTTTCGAAGCAGCTTAACCACATCCTCAACTTCGTTAAGAATGTGTAGTTGAACAATGTGAGGATAAGCTCTCTTGTATGGATACATAGCTTCACAAGTTGCTACAAGAGGAGCCACCACCGCACCTTTCAGCTCTGAAGTCAATTGAGAGGCAGCTTCCGTTTGATGAAGTTGCATTTTTGAAATTATCCGAGGAATTGCAACATTCCATGTCAGAAACTTTTCCTCGAGATACTCATTCCCCTTCATCTCTTCCAACTGCTGTACCTTTGCATTCAATTCTGGCCATTTTTGCAACTTCATAAGGGCTTCCATATGAACTTCTTGCAAATCAGTCTCCCATTCTGGTTGCCTAACTAATGTCGAATTAATAAATGTTTCTGCTGCATGAGGTTCTTCAACTTTTAGGTAACCACGAATCAATGCTTGATGCAGTTGGAAGTCATCCATGTCTGACACTGCCATTTGTTCCAAGCTCTTGATTGATTCTTCCATTTTCCCATTTACAATATTCTCCAGAACTTGACCCGCAACAGATGGATCACCTCTTCGAATAGCAGCAATCCCACTTACAGAGTCCATATCGTCCAAACAAATATATAGTCTTTGCAAGTAATCCACATTAGTTTGAAGAGTTTCTTCGAATGGCTTGTCTTTCAACTCTTGTTCCAAATAGTACAGCGCAGCTGGAAATGATGCACAGTTGCAAGCAACTTCAGAAATTAGAAGCTTAAAAAAACAAAGAAAAAAAATGTATAAATCAGCATGTTGATGTCCATCTATTTGCCACTTATGATTTCAATTTTCAGTATACAATTTGGCAATTCATATTATTATACCTTGGGAATTTCTTTTAAAACAGATTCCACAGCTCTCAAGTTATTTTCACTCATCGGAGGGATTTCTGCTGGCCTTGCATCTCGACGGTAAGAATCTGCTACCCTTTTAAGTCCCCACTTGCGGTTTGCCAAACTTGATGACCGGAGCAAGTGATCCAAGATTGAAAAGACAACTTGCGTACACCTCGCATGGAAAATGCTTTCATTTTCAACACTTAGAGGCTCCTCCTTCAATCCATGCTCTACTTCGCTATCCCTAATTGGCACTATGCTGTGTGCTTGTTTTTTCATTTCGTCTAGCACAATCCATCGATCCAAAATGGTCTTTATTTCAGTTACAATATTTGAACGTTGAGCGGCTGTTGCACAAAATATAGCGTACACTAAAACACAGAAAATTAAAATTATACTCAAACATTTAAATATTCAGTCGTGATGCATTTTATTAGCGATTTAGGTACTATAATTCACTTACTGGCCACAAAAGGAATGATGAATGTGGCAATTCTCACGTTAGTCTTGAGTACGTTCATACTTTTTCTGAACAATTTATAAGCTTGTCGCTCGGTCACGGTAATGTAACTAATCAACTCGCACATCCAATTTATCAACCAGCTTTCAAAGCTTTTCCCACGTTCTGAAAGGTAAATGGGGCAGCTTATATTGGGTGGGACTAAATCATACTCCATTTGATATTTAGTAGTGAGCATGGGCTTGATCGTGTCTTGCTGTTCTTTGCTCAGGTACTTCCAAATAGCATCCCTGTCATGTGGAAACACGTCAAATTCCTTCAAGACTATTTGAATCAGACATGCGCAATAGTCAAAGTTTGTTGTATCCTTCACTTCCTGAAACTCTCGAATTAGTTCGCCGAGATAAAGAACAATAAAAGTATTCATTTGACATGACATTGCCAAGCTAGTGGAAAGGCTGTTTTTGGAATTTCCATCATCATCAACACTACGAAATCGAAATGGATCCAAAGCTCCAATACACCCAAAGCAATCAACAATAACGCTTCGTAGTTTCTCATCCTCACAGTTTCCGTTGCCGCGAAGACCAGCAAGCAAGGTGGAGATCAACTGTGACACATACCCCTGCCCCTTTGCCAAAACAAACTTATCCACTGATTCCCAGTCGTAGCGAAAAATATCAAGGAGTTTTCTAAACGCTTCATGACGAATCGGTGGATTCTCGTTGGCCGCTTCTTTCACAATCATGTTAAAGTAATTTAACCAGTCCTTGTTCTTCATTTTGTCTACCGCTTGGCCAATGATTTGTGTTACTGCAGGATCGTCACACTGATCCAACAGAAAGTAAAGTTCCTCATGATGGCCAACAGTAATATCCTTTTTGAAGCAGACAAATGAAGAAAAGAGACCATCCACCTTGGAACGCATAGATGAGGATTCACGCAGGGGCAAGAGTGAAGAAATAATTAGAGTTGTCATTGAAGCAAAACTGGTGGTATCCAAGCTGAAACATAATTATGTAGTTTTAAGCTAATTTCAGATCGTCTAAAGTAAAACATAATTAAAAAAATGTCATGTCCACTTACTTGTTGGCAAACTCTTTCCAGGCATCATATAACACCTCATAAAACTGTGGGCCTTCTTTTGTAGCAGAATACAAGGTTTTGTAAACCTTTGACCTTACAGGAGTAATCTTGCTTTTTCCCATGAGTTTTATCAGTGCAGTAAAGCTTTTTAAAATACTTTGTTTCGCCTCAGCCGTTTCAATTCTGCTTTGAAGCTTTGTATCAAGATGAATAAAAAATCCCAAAAGCCTCTTGTTCAGCAGGTCTTGCAACTCGGAGCGGGTCATCTTGCTTGCAGTTCCTTGATTGTACACCAGCTTGCTGCTATTATCATCCCACTTGCATAAATGAGAGAGGAATCTAAGCACCTTGTCCTCTCTGTCACCCAGTCTGCACAATGCCTCATTTAAAATACGTTGTTCTTGCTGCTTTGCCGCAAACATGGCATCGAACCTGTAGCCATGTGTAAGATACTGGAGAGCCTGTGTAATTGCCTCTGAGGAATGATCCAGCAGCAAGGTTGGAAAATAATTCATAATGTACTCTTGCAATAAAATTGGTTCTGATATCTTCTCCTGGCTAGCCAAGCAGAATAGAAGAAATTGGTATTGGGATTCAGCAATATTTGGCACAATTAGTTCCATCAATGGAGGATATATATGACGACCGAAGGTAACCCTAAACTTTCCAATGTACTTTAGTCTCTCTATGAACTTTACACACATGTGTACCCGTCGTTCACGCTCTTGTACATCCAAATTGGGTTCGTAGAACTCTTTGAGCGCGCACTTTAAAATGCACTTTGATATTTCGTAACGCACTCGGGTGATAAGCTCGTAAGGGTGACAGTTGTGTGCTTCCGCAAAATGAGTGACAATTTTTTGTGACAAAATTGTTACAGAGTCTTCTTTGGTTTGAGCAACAATGGGAATGATGCACTTTAAGATTTCAACAAAAACTGACATGCTCATTGAACCGACAGTGCTGAACTTGACAATGCCCCTAATAAGTTTTTCTCTTGTTTTTAGTGACGGTCTATAGTTGCTTCTCATTTGTTGCTTTTTCTTACAAAGTTGAGGTATCGCACCTGAGAATATTTTTTGTGCAATATCAACATCAACTCCGATAGTATTATTGACTTCAAATTCGTTGGTCGTCACATTGGCCACAACTAATCCTACTTTCCGGAATATTTCCTCGCATAAGATTGTGTGCCCATTTAAAGCTACTTCAATCATTGGGACAATTATAGGTGCAGCTGGTGACTTTACATGGTTATGGCAGTTAGATATGAGTTCACATAGTGTAAGTTTAACTAGTAGAAACTTGGATCTGAGAAGAGGCAATGCAAGTTTAACTATTGCATTAATGTAAACATCGTCCAAGTACCCCGGCAGTGAATCGTTGTCCGTTGTTGAGGGCATACTGGTGGTGACTGCCATCGAGGCACATTTCTGGCAACCACTCTTGGATAGCAATGACGCGGTTGACTGATTGGTTTGGTGTCGCTGAGCGTTGTAGAAGCAGACACAAGGTAAAGCAGTTATTGCAGCCGCGAGTGAAGATCTGACACTTGAATCCCCTTTCCACAAATCCGTCCGCATGATATTTTCCAGAAAAATGAAGGTTGTTTTCAAAGCTACATTAGAAATGGGTAGTAATATGCATATTTTAAAGCAATTTTTCTTATTTGTAGGAGAACAAAACTTACCGATAACTTCCTTGAAAATCCAGCTGACAGCAGAAATGCCATGCAGTATTTCCGTGACCAAAAATACGTTATTTAATGTTGTCGGATCCCTCATGACCGCAATGTAGATTTCAGAAACGAAACAGCGCCAAGGTCGAAACACTTCCAATCGAAGAGTTTGGATTGCCTTTGATAATAGAAGGGGCGACTCCCTGATAAAATCAAGGTCAATGGTTCTGTAATTCAAAGTATCTGTAAACATTGGCAAGGGCTTTAGCTTCTGAGGAATGCTCCTTTTAAAGGTTGAAATCCATAACAATCCAGCAAAACAAATCAAATCGTTCAGGAGCTTTGCAGACATTGTTGCGCCCAACCAGTTACATGCATCCAAGTTCTGAATAGTTTCCAGGATTGAAGAATAGAGGTGATGTAATGTCGTGGGGCTTAGCCTACACAATAATACATTATACAGTTATGCTATCAGTCTAAAAGACACTAATGAGTTAATATTTACACTTGTGTTGAACCAACAATAGGCAAAGCACATACTTTCGACCATTTGCAAGCCACAGGAAGGCGGTGTCTGACCATCTCTGTAAATGTTTTAATTCGAAAAACTCGAATCTTTGCTTGTAACCTTTACTCCTCAGTTTTCCCATCAGTTGACGCACTAGCTTTGAAAGTGCAGCAGTATTTGAGAAAAAATTGACAATGTTTTGCTGATTTTCTAGTGAAATACAAGTAGAATTCAGACAGGATGATTGTGAAAATGGTCGGTACTTGCTATTGAGTAACTCTTCCCACAATTTAAAAACGTGATCCCACACTTCTGATACAAATCTCGGATTGCAAGCTGGGGAGCTATTATGAAAAAAAATACAAAGGGGAACAGTTTACTTACGACAATAAAATGACCTTACATGGCATGATTATGATTTAACCTTACCTTGGACTACTTAATTGCACTTCTGTTAAAATAAGGTGCTCCAGTAATGGATGTAAAAATACTTATGACAATAAAATGACCTTACATGGCATGATTATGATTTAACCTTACCTTGGACTACTTAATTGCACTTCTGTTAAAATAAGGTGCTCCAGTAATGGATGTAAAACCTAAAATGAGAAATGAATAATTCTCTCTCTGCAATAAACTTTAATAATATTCAACATTAAAACAACAACAAACTAGTTTTAATTTAATTTAATTTAGAGTAGTTTTTTATACCGTTTCTAGACCTGATTTGGATACTAATCGAATGAGAGGTACAACTTCCTCAGCTACAGAAGTAGATGGGCTTTGAGGGACTTGAACGATGAATTTAAACGCTTGCATGATCACTTTGTTTAAATCTATGATTACAGTAAAAACTTTCACCATGCNGACTTGAACGATGAATTTAAACGCTTGCATGATCACTTTATTTAAATCTATGATTAGAGTAAAAACTTTCACCATGCGTCTTTCTCCACAGAGAGTGAGTAAATAGAAAAAAATACCATCAAACTTATTGTCAACCTTACCATTCTTATTAACAAGAGCAAACTTTTCCGAGTACAAAAAGTCCTTGATTCCAAGCTGAAGTAGTTTTAAACCCGAGCCTTGTAATAGCTCCGCAAATCCATTATTTTGAAGGTCGTACTGATTGTAAATGCTCCTTAGTATTGTCATATCTGCATGTGACTGAGTGGGTGCTTCCAAAATCATCCTGCAAATACTGATGAAGGTATCCTCTGTCTGTTTGTAGGAAAATTCAATACCAAGTAGTCATAAATAATGCAAGAAGGCATATTTATAGTAGGAGTATTTTTCAAAGTTAACTTACCAGGAGGATTCTATGTGCGTCTGTGAGCATAAATCTAGGATATGAAGCGAGAACGGTAGACACAGTTTCGGGAGAAGTGCTTCTTTTAAAGAGTCTTCGAAGTAGGTCATTCAACACGTGAAAAAAATTAACGTTAAGAAAACATATCCTATTGATGAGTGGGAATATTGCCTGAATGTAATGAGGAGTGATCCAATCGTTTTTATCGGTAAGTTTGACGTTAAAGTTAAAGAACTCTTTGTTGTCATCAGATTCTTTTAGTGTACGAAATAAATTCAGTTTTAACAGAGGTACTGTGCCAGCTACATCTTCATTTCGTACCAGCAAGTCTTTGAGTATCCGTAAGATTTGAACTGAAATCCTATCCACGATGGACGGGTGACCACACAGTACAAGTTGACATAAACTTGTCAAAGTGTTTTTGACTTTACAAAGATATTTTCTTGCCACATGTCTTGGGCAAGAATAAAGCAAGGCTGTAATACCAGATAGCCACCATCGAGTAAATTCCTCTATTTCAGAGTCTTTACTCATATCATCAAATTTTTGACCTTCTGGCATTTGCCTTGTCGCAAAAGTGTACAGTCTTCCAGGAAAACAAAGCGAGATGTTATCAAGTAGTCTGTTGAACATATCCTCATGATCTATAGAGGTATCCTCATCAAGGACATCTTGGAAAACTTCAATAAATGCATCTCGTATCTTCCTGGACTGTTCGGTATTTCTAATCTGTTGTTCAGTAGGCTGTTCTTCCTGTGATCTTTTACTCAATTCCTCTGTCGCTGTTATTGTACTGGCAACTGTAGAAGTGCTTGCTTTGCTGACAGGAACGTCCCGTCGGGGTATATCGGGAACTTTAAAATGCTCCGCTCTATACGCCTTCGAAGAGCCTGGTTGTGGCAAATTGCTATCATTGTCCTTCTTTCCCTTTTGGTTCGAGTTTCCATTTTGTTTTACTGCTATTTCCAGTGGCGCTGCAGTGCGGAAATCTGATGGCTGCTTATTACTTGGAAGGTCTCCCTTCTTGCTCATGGTGAGATCATCAATAATTCTTTTCTTTTTCGGCAACGACGCTCCATTTGCAGAACCATTACCCCTCTCTGAATCCAATTCAATTATCATTATGTCATCATCGTCATCAGGGATTACCCTTCTAATCCCTTTATTTTTCGACATGCCAAGTGAGTCAGCCATTGAGTTCCTCTTTCGCTTTGCCATGTTAATTTAATTCTTTAGAATAAATAATTAAAATAACACAAAGCATACCAAATACCAAACCTTCAAAACAATTTAAAAAATACACCGTACCAATTATTTAATCACAACTAGTAGTCAGTTGTAAGTCACTTCTACCACAACTAACTACATAGTATTCTTATTCGCCACTTTTTACAGTAACACTGACTCGACTGTCAAAGTTTTCTAAATTCGAAAGATAATCAAAGTCCAAGCCTAACGGTTGAAAAATTGACAGAGTAGAATATTTTGATTCCAATTTCGGTTTAATTGTATTGTAACTCATTTTAGGGGAACGACAACACCGGAAAGTGGAAAAATAATTGAGTGTCAAATAGCATCAGTCTGTCTGCTCAATCCCAAGTACACCCTCCGACCCTTTTGGGGAACCGGTGTGGTAGATGGCAGGAAATCGAATAAAATATTTAGAAAAATACTTGATGGGTATTGCTCTGATATCATCCAAAGAGGCTAGAAACAGAGAAAAAGACAAAGTGAAGTTGCTGAGCGGCTACTCGCGCCGTTAGTTTGCCCAGCTGCAGAATGAAACTCGGGGTAAGATTGGCTAGGCAGAAAGCAGCAGCTGCTCTAAGGACAAAGGAGGAGCAAAAGGGAACAACAAAGCACTGGCCGTGCTCGACTGCTCTGTCTGTGGTAGTAGTGCAGTAAGTATGCAAGTTGTCGGAGTTGGAGTACCCAGCTCCCACGCACAGCTAACGCAAAACCGTGACTTAGAACGATATATAATTTTTTCATGAAATGTTGATAAAAGAAGGATAGATTGATAGATGATTTTGCAATAAACGCAAACTTGCGCTACAAAATTTGAAAAAAATCTGAAACTTCTTTACTAATGAAAAGGATTTCAAATTGATCTGAAAGTAAATACACAGTACTTAGTAAAACGAATGCCCATTATTATTTAGCAATACTTAATGAAACACCAAAAGCGTGAAAAATTAGAAATGTGTGACCGATTCATGGAAAGAATGAAAATATTAAATTTTTTTGGAAGAATGGGTTGAAATTGAAACGTACTGTATTGTGATTGTGCAGGTTGATTTGATTTTATTAACGAAAGGAAGTCGTGACTGTCGTTAACAGAATGAAATTATGAAATATCGATTATCAATCGTCGCCATCACGTGGTGAAGTCTGTTTCAAACCTTAAATCAATTTATAATTTTCCTTTTTTAGAGAAAATGTCAGCAGAACCGTTGGAAAATGCCGCTAGTGCTGAGCCGGCAATTTCTTCAAGTCCTCTGATGGTGGTTTCTCCTCCTTCTGCCTCAATGGCACCTCCTCCAGT
>JAHZMZ010000975.1:0-22023 GCA_027743805.1 Lepidocyrtoides sp. E14
AACCAATTCATTCATAGAGGAAGCACGCAAACACTGCATAAACCCGAAAAGATATCATTTATAATTTAAGAGCAAAAGCTGCTTAAGTAGAAGCCGAATGCTACACAAATGCAATAATACCTATACTTTACTATAATATACATATCTGTGTACACAATATGTGTGCAAAATTACTCCGACTACCATCATTTTATCAACAACAATGGGCACCCACTCCAAACGACTAAACGACATGGTAGATTAGATCTGTACGTTAAAGTACTCTCCTTGTGCTGGTACATAAGCCTTAAAGAATCATTTTAATAAAGTGTTCTGCCTTGGGAAAGAGTGAACACTTCTTCATTTCAAGTGAATGGAACACAAGAGCTCATTCATCGTCACCTTTTATACGCTGCTGAGCAAGTACTAAAAACCAAATACTTATGTACAGGCACATCATCACAGTTTGACAATGACAATAACAAAAGTGTCTCATCATTCCACTATTCTTCCATACGGCTCCTGTCGTACTACTGCTAGTAGTCTCATTGGCCCTCCTAAGTATTGTCGATTTGCTGCTTTATAATAATAATATTATTATTGTCTGCTAGTGATAAATGAATCCTCATGACATGAAGAAGAAAGACCGACATCATTGCATGCATTAATGCTTGCTGCTGTTATAATAATGTGGGCTAAACAGATAATGAATAGCATTTAAAAAACTCATCGATATTTTATACTTCATGATCGTGCATTAAACACGTTTTGTTGTCATTAAATATTTCGCGTTTGCCACGTCTTACAACACAATTCTTCAAGTAGATTTTTACAAATATATATATGCCTATTATCTGTTATGTAAAATAAGGCTTAGAAGGTAGACAACTAAAAGGAGCAGCTCGTTGTCACCTTTTAATTCTTACTGTTGGGAAGCATTTTGTTGTGGCATGTTACAAAAATGCTGGGTTCAGTGTACAACATCTTCCAAGGAGAATGGTCTATGCAATTAGATATTTTTTATCTCCTTCCACAAGCTCATTACCACAAACTTTGGTAATTTTTCGGAGGATTAAGGAAATGGGCTGACATGGCTATAATATTACAGAGATAAAAAACACAATGGAAAAGATGATAGGAGGGCTAATTTTCTGCGCATCACATCTGTCGCAAATTTGGGTCTCTTAAGTATATTTATTTTGAGTTTAGAGACGTAGTCAATTTTTCATTTTGTAGAGATTACATATATAACGTTAGATCTTCCGCCATAACAAAAGGTTCAAACTCTAATTAGCCTGCCATTAAGCATGATGAATTGCCTCTGTGAACTGATATATCTTTTTACATGTGCGTACCCAATTCGCCCCTGTGTGACCTTTGGTAAATGGTGTGCGAAAGAAGATTGGGGAAACCTGGATCATTTATTTTTGTCGTCTTGTCGAAAGTCTATCCGTTACGGGAAACTATTATAAGGTTATAGCTGTAGTGCTTGTTTGTCACACGCATGCATAATTTATATTTGAGTAAAGAAATAAACGCGTGGCTGTAGTTTTATACTTAATACTTACATACATAATGTATTACTACAATGAGGATTGTGATTACGACAAGCGACGTCTCAAATGTTGATAACCATAATTTCATTTTCATTTAAGAGCATACTGTACTGACTGTAAAAGAATTTATTGTGTGTATCTTAGTAATTGAAGCACGAAAGTGGTGGTGATACTCGCAATTGCAATAGTATGTTTGGTTAGGTTTCCATCGTTGCCAGTACATGTTGCATTCATTTCGCTGAATGAGAATTTCACAGAAGGACTTGTTCTGTGTCTCGTATTCTCCAGAGACGCTTTTCGCATTAACTACAGGAAGTTTCGAGTACTTGTACAAAAGCTTGTAATTTTATACTACAAAGCGTAACATTTACGATGCATAAACTGCTATTTGAGCTTTAAGAATTCATGTTACATGGAGATACTATCAATCAATATTTTCGTCTACCTAAGTAACTTATGTACATCATCATAAGGGACGTAAAACATAGATCAAAGAAACACGAAATTCTAAGATCAACAGTGAAAACCGAAGAGTGATTTTTTTCCTGTGCGCAGCAGTTTATAAATAATAACATTGTTTGTCANNNNCGATGCATAAACTGCTATTTGAGCTTTAAGAATTCATGTTACATGGAGATACTATCAATCAATATTTTCGTCTACCTAAGTAACTTATGTACATCATCATAAGGGACGTAAAACATAGATCAAAGAAACACGAAATTCTAAGATCAACAGTGAAAACCGAAGAGTGATTTTTTTCCTGTGCGCAGCAGTTTATAAATAATAACATTGTTTGTCAAATAAAAATTTAAAGTATGTCGGTTTTGGAAACCAATTATGACCTTACGCGTCTTACTGCAAACGAATCTGCTCATGAATCAGGAATAAGTATTATACATAATGCTTTTGAACAGATTCCAATTATTGTAACCAAGCTCATGATCGCGTGAGGAGCGACACTTTTACATTATCCATGCAAATAAATAAGTAAACATAACTTCCAGCATTGCAACTGCTACTAGTAGTATTCACACTAGGAACAAGTTTCGCCAAGATTTATTAGTTTAATTTTAATTTGACACAAAATGCGTGAAAGTGAAAGTAAAAGCAAGGAAATGCTGAGGCATCCGATTGAGACCTAGACTATACACATATTGACTAAAAGTTTGCATCTTAAATGTAGTTTATATGTACCACGGTATTTTGCCTTTAGTTTATGTCTTACAAACAAACCGAGGGGGAAACTTTCATATCGTGGGAAAATTAACAACTCAAACTTCAGGATGATAGGATAATAATAATGATGTGTGTATTTTCCGTTTTCCTATGGAAGATGTAAAAGGGTAATTCGCTCCATTTTATATATATATATACAGCTCTAGACTAGTAAAAGCAAGTTTTTAACCTTTACGTTGTTTTCATGAAATTATACTACTTTCTAATAGGGTTACAGTTACATGTGCTCGTTTGCATTTCTTTGCATCAAATCATCCCTTTATGGCCTTTATATGACTGAACGGAACAGGAGTACTATGAATTTTGTGTTGCGAGCTTTCTCGGGATGATTAAGCTGTACACAAATATATTATTAGATTTTAGTCTAACTCCATTATTACTTATGCGCTTCTAATTGCCTTGATAAATGTTATGCGTTCACCACGACTTTATTATATGCATGCAAGCAAGTTTATAGTTTTGGCTCGGGTGTTGGTGGTCTCGGTCTCTAAACAAGTTGTGTGACTCGACTCAAGCGTGTTGTTTATGCAGACAATAAAACTTTTCCACTGTAATTCCAATCCTACTAGCACATAAGAGATAAAAAAATACATGCATGCATGTTTTCATTAGTGCAAAATCAAGTCTGATGCCAGATTGGCCATCCTCCTCCTTTCCTTTCCCTGTAACTCTCCTTTTACTATTATTCAAGCTTTAAACAATGGACAGTGTGCTAAAATGGCAAAGGCAACAAACTACATTTTTTCCGTGCAAATATAATATCGATCGATCGTCCAAAAACTATTTTCCTTAATAGCCATATTGTGTACTTTAGAAAATAATATTCGCAACAAAACATAAAAATGTGAGATTTGCAAACATGAGGGAAATTTTAGGCGGGAAAGTTGATACAAACATAATGGAACTTGTAGGAAATGTGAAAGACACTGTAGTATGGAGTAGTAGTAGTGTACATAATTTGCAATGAAAATAAATGTACATAAAGTAATGTGAACAATAAACTCATGTTTTCATATTTTTTTATCGACTATCTATGCGGTGAAGGCATTAAGCATACATGATTTTATAGTAGCAGGAGTTCAAACAGTTACTTACTTTATTCACAACTGCTGAATAGAATAGATCATAATATTGTAGGCGTTGGTATGTAATACAACGTTGTTTTTATGGGTAGATTTTAATGAAGACTTATTTCCCGTTTGGGTAAACACAGCATGACATAACAATATGATTACGACAGAACAGCACTGCCCTTTCCACCATCATTTTGTATATCATCGTTGGCTATTATGGTATTGAATATTTTGTGAATGACTATACAGAATTTTTTTTCAGATCATGGCCAAGTATACGAAACATATTTGATAGGATTTTGAATAATGCGGTAGCAATAGCCATGGACCGGAAAGGAACTATTTTGTTTTGTTCCATACAATCTGCTACTGAATCATTCGTAACGTGATTCATTCATATAAAATGGAATAAAATAAACAAACAAAATACAATAGAGCTATTAAGAGAATAACATGTAGTAGGCATGATGCATATTATTTTTCTAGTACTCGCACCATATCATCATCATCATCGCATGCAAAATGAACGCTAAACTTACTACACAGTCCCTTTGAAATACTTTTCCATATCGTTGGATTTTCTCATAAAATTTTTCACGATAATCTACCATGTATTACTACTTGTAGATTATATTATATTAGTTTTTGGAAAGGGGTGCTCAATGCTCAACCAACAAAAGTAAATGAAAGAACACAGTTTTTACTAGAATGTTATCTTAAAGTCGCCAACGCCCAAAGAGAAAGAGAAAGTAGTCGAATTATATGTTTCTTTCACACGCAAGAGTAAAAACCATCTCTAGGAAATCAACATGATGATGATGATGATGTTGAGATGAAACAAAGTATGAAGTACAATGTCTGGTCAACATGAGATTGGCAAGCCGATGAAATACTTTGTGGTATGCTCAACTCACTTCCTGCCCTAAATGTATAGTAGGGAACTTATACGGACATTATGTAAGAACATTGAATAGGTATCAGGCGTTAACTATTAAAACAAGCGTAGACATCCCTTTTAAAACGTCTACACTTGCAGGGATAATAATTCCAAAATACCTCGGGGAAGTCAAATTCCGATTGTGAGATCAAACATAATATAATGCTATTTCGCTGAATTACCAAGAATTGTTTATTATTTGCATTGTTTAGGTAATTCCTTTAATCATGTCCCATAACAACGTAAGCATACTACATAATAGTATTATGGTTAAAATTATTTGTACCATTGATATTTTTTATGTAATCCTGCAAAACCCTTGACTAATGAAACGTTTCGCGATTCTTGTGAAGTAATTCCATCAATTTGGAGTGCATGTAAACTGCTAATGAAAAAATTAAATGTGGTAAAACAAAAGACCACCAGCAACCAAAATGCCGTCCAATCTTGACTCGGAATTTAAAGCGCAAACAATGGTCATTGTGAGATCCTAGAACTACATAATTGTGATCAAATTTCCTCATAATGTGATAAATAGATAAGGATGTATTAACCTATGATGTCGTTATTAATGAATGTAATAAAAAATTCGATCATGAATTTTGATATGTCAATTGTTAACCTTACATTAGCAAGCGGAAGTAAGTAAGTAAATATGAAAATGTAAACCTTGTCTTTGTGACAGTGACAAGCGAAAGCTAATTACTTGAATAACTTGTGCAAACAACATCATTGATAACCAGATGAAAAAAAATAAAAGCAATTGATATTGATGAATGACACAATTTCAATTCAACAATAATCAAAAGTACTTGAGTTTTGCATAAGTGTGGAGTAATCATTTGGCAGCCTAAACAATAACTTGTAACGGAGAATACCACAGTGTAATTTTTATGCTTTCTGGTTTCAGTATCACACGACTTCAATTGGTTTCACGCATCAAACAAGGTTTCTTCTGTTGAGCTGAGAGGTAATCAAAGTTCCGCTTGATTTCATCTAAAATCTTGAGAAGGCCACGTAAAATATTGAATGCAGGCTTTGTAAGAGCTAAAAATACGTATTTCTTTTTAATCATCATAAAAAAATGAAACTGGTTGCATTCTTTTGAGACAAATAAAAGGGAACTGATATTTTCCTTTATTTACGTGCAGCTAATTTTACACATGAAATTGAGGTTGGATATTCTACTAGAGTAGCAAACACGATGTCGGTCAGACATATATGCAATTTGAATTTTTCATACATACGTGCTTGCAGATATCTGTAAATCTGTATTTGTTTGTTCGTACCTACCACAAGGTCCACTCACATTTAACCACCAATGTTATTATGTCACAGTGACTTACATTACTGTACGTGAGGTATACATACGTACATCAGTATTCGATAACTAGTTGTTATTCATGTTCTCCATCGCAGAGCAGTTAAAAAGTGTAAAAAATCTCATTCACACATTAACATGCAAAAGCCGTAAAAATCAAAAGTAGCGAAAGTGAGCTTGTGTGGTTTTTTTATTCATTGGCATAAAAAACGCTGCTTCTAAATCTCACTCCAACAAAATTGCCTGAGAAGAAAGAAAATTGCATTTTCAAATGCTTTTATGTCGATTAAATTTCCTCACTGTTACGCTTTTATACTGCCATTTACTATGCATATTTCTTACTATTAACTACAAGCATTCGACTGTCAAAACAGATAAGTGTTGAAGACGATATTTTTGACTAAAGAGATTTTGAGTAAAGAGGACTTATTCAATTCCTGACTACCATGAAGTGAAGTGGAATAGAAATGAATCACTGCTCAAGATTGGATGAAAGCGATTAAGAGGAATTGACATCACAGTGCCACAGAAGTTAATGCGATGTCAACAACAATGCGACTTTGATAGAGAGATACATACATTTCTACAAGGCTTGAGAGTTAGCTTAGGTCGGTAAAGTAGAGAATGGATGTATCATGCTTGATAGATAGCAGTGTATATACCTACGTAGATTCATGCAATACTCAAAATCAGCGAGTTTTTTTTTTTACTTTGAGAGAAGTTGGTACTTTTTGGCACAAAATTTGCTTCCCTTTGCTTTTGGCATCTTTTTGCTAGTGGATTGACTTATTTCTGTGTAAAAAGAAAAATCGAACCAATAAGTGCTTCAACAGAATAAACTACGAATGAGTGTAATGCTAGAGCTTTCTTAGATGTAACTTGGATGTATTATCCCTTATAATGTTCTCTGTGTACACAATACGTTACGTTTTACGACAAAAAACTGTTGGATGTGACTGTAAGTCAATGTGTTTTTTTTATCCTCATACTATATATGCATATGAGCGCCTAGTTAAGAAGAAACGTCTGTCCGCTCCTGATAGAAAATTTCAAGTCTCCTTTTGTAATGCATCAATTTAAGATTCTTCACCAAGAAATTGCTCAGGAGACTCTTTGGGACAGAGACAGCTAAGTAATTTGAGTAAAATGGTTTCCTAGTCCATTCCACTCGGATCGGAACACAAATCCACAAGTTCTATTGACATTGCCACTTGCAACAAGATACGTTTCAGGTGCGTATAAGTAGATATAGTGTACACTAATGCTATATAGTCAGTGTAATATACTATATAACAGTATATTATACTGTTATCCGATTCCGATAACTATGAAACTAAAAAACCAAGCAGTCTTTGTTCAACTCCAAGAAATATAAAAAGCATCTGAGGTATCGGAGATGGTAAAGGCTACAAGTGCATGCCTTCTGTTACTAGAGATAAACGATTCCTTTTAAGAAATTTTCTTCCCCTTCATGGTCTTCATTTCTTTTTCATTGTGCTGGAAAGCATTATTATTGAATACTACACGCATGACAGGTTTATTGCAATGCAAAAGTAGTTGCAACAACTTGCAAACATATCTTCTTCAAAGCATTCTTTGTAGTGTTTTCTTGAAACTAGGTTGCCGTAATTTCAGAGGTCAGATTGTTTCCGCCATGAAAAACAAGACAAAAGCTAAATATAAACAGTGACTATAAGTACTAATTTTTCGAGCCAATTCAAGGTCCTTTAAGCAGTTGCTTACGGGAAGAAAAAAATGTGAAGGCCAAACTTTACTTCTTTTCTGCTAAGCATTACCTTTTATTCCTCATCCAAGCGGAACTGGACCGGACAATGCAAAAACTTCAACATGTACCGCAAAATAGTAATAAAAAAAGAGAATGAATTTCATTGAATGCTCAATCTAATAATAATGCATAACACATAACCAAGAAATGTGTGCTGTATCTCAAGAGTACCTATGAAAAATAGAGTAAAAATACATAATGTTACGATAAGAGCAGTCAAAGTAAACCATTGCAAAACCACTACCCCATATTGGAGTAATAGTAGGAATGGTAATAGCATTTGCGGTGTGCTCTTTATATTCCACATTGGTTGCCTACTTGCTATTCAAGAGAAGGCACAGCTTGGAAGAAGTATAAAAAAGTAGAGAAACAGAACCCCCATTTTTTTATTCTTTGCAGCAGATGCGTCATTGTCATTGTTCATATATTGTGTGTGTATGGCAGTAAAGAAGGTAATAGTAGCAGCAGTAGAGAAGATGAAGCAATGTTATTCGGGAAATCTGGGAACATTAGAAATATATTATTGCTTAGCTTCGGTAAGAGCCTTACCAAACCTCTGATAATGATTGCATTAGCAGTGCCACAAAACAGGGATGTAGTACTTTTGTGGTTGTTTTGCTGTATAATCTTTGTTGTCTTTTATAAGTTTTGACAGCATATAACTGTGTGAAAAGAAGTCAAGTCAAGGGTAGGAAACTGTCCAATAATGTGTATACCGTTTTCTCCGGATCGGATGATACCCACATTTTGTAGACAATTTCCACTTAAAGCTTTCTCCCTGACTGGTTTCTTTGCTACAGCAATCTTGGAAAAATGAAACCATGAAATATTTATAGTATGAATGAACCTCCTTGCTCATTTTTGATGACTCTTCCAGTTTCCAGACATTGTACATGAATGGTATATAATGCTGGAATCTTCATCATATCATCAAAACGTCGTCTTTTTCGTGGAGATAGATAGAGAAGCTAATATTGTGGTTATACTTTTTGGGCTTTTCCTACCCGAATTGATATTAAATTGATATTTACACATTGCGCTAAAAGTTGTCCGCCAATTTCTGAAGCGCTACATAACCTGTAATTGGGAGGTTTTTTTGAAGAGGTAGAGAAAAGAGAAGTGAAGTACCAAACAACATCCTTTACTTGGAATCCCAAAAACACTTGGTTGGAATAATTCAGGTCTGTTGTTGTTTATGGAGTAGTTATACAGCTACATAACGCATTTTAGATGCTCCGTGAACTGCCAACGACTTCAGAGAAACTTTTTATTGCTGCTTTTTTAGATTGACTACAGACATCTGGAAGGAATGATGATGAAGGAAAAAATCTGCCAGGAGTACATACGCAGCCATCAGTTCTACCTTCAGTCTTAAAAGTGTTACTATGTGTACCTACACAGGTTTTTAAGATTTCTAGATACGTACAGCTTGTTCTAGTTTCTTGACCAGATCCCAACTGCCAACAGTAAATTCAAGTTACAGAATTTATTCCGAAAATACCATCTTCAGATAATATTATTAACTAAATACTTAAAATTCAAACAGCAGAATAATTTATATTATGGATTTCATACTTTTATATTTGTACTTACTTGGTAAGTAATAAGCTCACCTCTATTTACTTTATGAAGAAACCAAATTTAACATGAATATCGTTTGCGCTCTTTAAACTATCAAGCCTGCCAATAGTGCATTCAATTTATTTATAAAGAAAATGCAACATTAATTGCTTAAAACTTAAAGCTTCTTTTGCATACGTATCCGCGAATGGCTGTCGTTTCAGGAAACCAAACTACGCAGTAAATTTGAGTACAAATGCATAACCTACTATTGCGCCTATCAAAGAATGCGAGATAATGTTACCATTTATACAGAAAGGAAAGTATTTACAAGGTAAAAACCCATATCATGCTATTCAATCCTACTTTCTTTAAACACTGGATCCAAGTCGAGAACAAATGGTGGTAATGTTGTGGGTTGACGTTACAGCATGCATAAAGTGTTTATAATATTACATTTACATCCACTAACTCAGCGCAACCTTTCACATGCTCTTAAGAGATCATAGAAGACCTTCCACTTTAGTTTGGTTTTGGAGAGAAAGGGAACAGCAGCCCAGCAAAAGCTTGTGCAGTTGATGTGCGTGCATGCTAAAGTAAATGTTTTTTTTCCTTTGTAAATGCATTGCTTTCTTTTAAACAAAAAATGGATGTTTGTCAAGGTGGTACGTGTATCCTGCTGACTAAACATGTACACACCTCTTTCAAGGATGTGTTTTCCCTTCTTGCATTGTATATTATGCCAGTTGCTTCGTTTCCTTCCTGTTAGCTGCCTTTTGTCTGCCTGTGAGTTGTACTTCCTGATGGATTTATGAGAGCTGATAGTCTATGAAAAACCCGAAAACTGGAAAAGACGCGGTGAATCAGAGAAAAAAATACAAAGATGAGAATAAACTAGATAGTTATAAGTTATACATATAAAAGCGCAAACAGCTTTACTCCCGAGTGGTGTTTTTTTTTCAAAAAGCATAAAAAAGCTCACACACAGTTGCACAATACTCGGCTCTTTTAACTGTAAAATCGGCAGGAGTTTCCACTTAACTCCCTTTTTACTACAACAGCATGCTTTTGTGTACTTGCACCGCATCTTACTTTTATACCCGCTAAATGGACAAGGATTGGAAGGGAAATCCACACGTATGAACATACAACTATTCGCATTCCTGTAGTCATTTTCTGCTTACAGGTATTTCATATGAATCTCTACCATGTGATACGATTTTTAGACAGAAACTGGTAAACAATACATTTTTAAAACGTCAAGAGCACAAGAGTTTATGCGTAAATATGGCTGCTGCTTCTTCTTCTCTCTCATTCTGAATGTGGTTGCTTACGTTTTTCAAAGAGAGAAAGAGAGAGAGAGAATTCGTCTTCCAAGAAATACGATTCCAGCAAGCTCGTCCGTCTGCTGTTTCTCTTTTTGAATACCTAACGGCTAACGCACGTCAGCGAACTAAACAATAGTTGAAGCGAGAAAGAAAGGGAGAGCACACTCTTTCAGCAGAAATGTGATGGCAAGGGAGAAAAGCTCCGTGTGAAATGTTGGGTTTTTCCCTTCTTCACTCACAAGCACAGTTCAAGAGCACAAACCATTGTCGTGGTAAAGTTATAAGTTGCTTGTTAGGCACTCTACTCCTACTCCACTTGACAATGGGCACTGTGCACTGTGCAGAAACCGAACATCGATGTTTAAAAAGCATTTTACATGATGGAAATAAATGCTTTGGTCGGAGCAAAGATGCCGATGATGATGAATTAGATCAAGATCCGGGAAGTGAAGCATTCGTCATGTCCGTGTTTGCACTTGAAGAAAACCGGCATTAAAAAGTTACTGTTTTGAATGGCAAAGGTACATATAAGCACTGCTGAATCGACAGGGCTGATACCCGACCGCTAAAATATGTAGTCCAACCAAACCAAGTCCCTTCTAGTCACTTTACATTGCGCTGGCATAAAAATGTACATTTTTATTTGCTACTACTACCACGTTTTCTTTCTGGCTCGCTGGATTTGGTCCTGAGTGTAACGCATATTGTCCCCTTTCTATTGATGAAAAGGACAAAATAGTTCACTCAAGTGTGGATCAGTATTATGTATGTATGTGGCGGCGTGTTACTGCTGTCACTGAAAAAATATTATATTTCATTCCCGTCTTTTTGCTCCATCAGCATGCTCAAATCCCAATTCTTCTAACCGAAGAGAAAGAAGTAGTAAAAGCTTCCTTTGATCTTTCTGTAAGTCTGTACATTCCTAGTTTGGATAGTAGATACAACAGACGTCATATTATGTAACTTTTCTAGCAAACATTTAGAAACTACTCACGAGTTGTCGCTAAAATATCTTACATGTTTGCAATATCAAGTATTTTACGTTTCATATAAAAGTAATACATCATTTTCCCATTTACAATATGAATAAGTGGACACATGTAACAAAATTGAAATGGACTGGGTGAACCAGAAGATGGGCCAAAAAGAAAAGTGTCCTCGTATCGGGAAAAGAGCTTGAATTGCATTTTGAATGAAGTTTATTTTTACTAAAATTGTCTCAGAGACTTGTCCCAATTAAAAAAAACTATTAAACACTTCTAGTATGGGGCATAGTTTCATGAGTAAATACGAGTTTTTAAGCCGATTTGAACGAAAATAATTCCAGTGGGTCTATGTCATTGTTCGACATTGTCGCATATCAGTCTCTGTACTAACCATGATAATAGAAATTAAATCTTGACGCAATGTAATTATTTTTAATTGTGCTTTCAAAGATATTTCGCGTTCTTTGCAAACTGAACAAAATGGGTAAGAATGCATACTACTTTGCTGGGACTGGTAAGCAAAAAAATGCCCATAGCATGCCACTGCTGCTGCAGTGGAGGCATAGGCAGAACATTACAGCAAACTCGAAATCACACTCATTGCATGCTGACCATGTTATAAGAATGGATTATTGAGTTTAGGAGTATTACAAACGCATTTTCTAAGATCTCTCTGGGTTTCGTCTTCATTGGCTCTATCTGGAAATATATTTTATCTAATGGAACGGAAAGGTTTCCGTGATTTCTCTTGGTTATAGTTTCAGCTAAAGACAATTTCCCAAGACCAAACCTCATGATCATGTCTTAAGCTAAAAATTACAAGAGAAGGGAGATGGCTAACACTGTTTATCCTCAATCATTCCTGCTATGCCCCTCTCTAACTCGAGATGACACCGACAAACAACCAGGAAACCGATGAGAATGTAGCAATAACAATAACAAGTATGAAGCCATAACTAACGTATTTTGGGAAACGGCAAAGTCGGAAAACATTGACGTATTAAATGAAGAAGACAATAACAAGAGTAATGGCGTAATGATTAATGGGTTGTATAATCAGAGGTCACAGTCGTAAGTTGTAAAAAACCAGTCTGTTATATGTTCCATCTTTGAGGTGCGGTTTTGTTGTTGTCTACATACATATAGATTTTAGTAGCAAATCCGCTTCCGACCGGATATAGTGCACATGACATGCTTCCATAAACATTGGGCTATTATGGCTATTATACCTGCCTTCTTTGTATTATCATAAAGAAGTGACATCAAGCCTTAATACGACTGTTCGCTTAAATTACAAAAAAAGTTATGATTTACGAAACGCATCATTACACTCAAGACCAGTTAACTTTTGCTCATGTCTGCGCAAGTTGAGAAGTCAATGTATCAGAATTTATCAACTGTCAAAAGTAATTGTGGTGAATTACAACAACATGCTGATGGTGATGCCAAATCTGGTATTTTGTACATACTTCAGTTTTGGGCTTATTATTGCAATTGTCGAATATTGCTGCAGTTCTGTGGGCTACCTCAGCAGATTGAAGGAAAATAGCACAGAAAATTGTTTGAAGTTTCTTTGTTGACAAACGTCCCTTGACACATTATGTGGGGTCGTGATGACCAGTTATGAAAGAGTGGAAAGGATAAAATACAAGATGAACAGCGATTGGAGTGAGTAGTAAGTGGTGAGGTGCAATATCCGCAAAACACAAAATTGTTTTTCCCCATCCATTTAATACAGCGTTTTTAGTGATATGTAGTCTATCTCTAATAGACTATCTGGCATCGCTCTGATTGTATTTGCTTGTAAATATATAGCGGTTTTGCCTGTATAAACAAACACCAAAAAAGTAACAACAAGCTATGTTTTGTCAACACTGTATTTATTTGCAATTTGCGTATACACCAACATGCACAAAGTGTACTACAGAAATTGTGCAATACAATCCTCACCCGCAGCAGCGCATTCACAAATACAACAAGTTTTTATGAACTATGAGGTTAAAAACTCATTACACTTGTAAGTTGTATCTGTAGCATAATATTTAGTTGGCTAAAATTAGACTGACATATTGTCAAAATTAGCTAAAATTAGGTAATTGTCTTTCAATTATGCTTCTTTAAATAAATACAAATGTACTACTTTGAAAGATTGTATGATTTTTTTTCATAAAATAACTACCATCAGTAAAAAAAATCCTGATGCTTAACCCTTATAAATTTGTTTCCTCACCTTTAACCCCCTAGCAATGCAGAGCCATTACAGTCACGTAAAATGAAAATTTAGGTGTGTTTCAGTTATTTATTCTGTTTATTCTCGTCTACAGCTTCTTTCCAAATAAACTTTCTTTTCTTCCTCTTCCGTTCGCTTTTTTTTTGTCGTGCTTTTTGTCAAGCAATGGGGAGCGAAACAAAGCCATACGTATTTTATGTGTCGTCGGCAAGAGTGATGAAAGGATTCCCACATGTACCATTATACACAGGAGAGAATGTATAGCCAACACTCGTTTCTTGTTTGGAACTGTTATTGTCTGTTTTGCAATTTACTGTTGTATCATCCATTAAAAGTATTGAAGATCTTGCAGGGTTTCGTTTTTCAAGACTGATAGGATCTGCTGTTAATATACTTTGAATGTACTTTGTTATTTGAGCCTCGTTTTACTACGTAACAGACTCTTGACCTCTTGTGCATCTTAACGACACGCATTCATTCAAGACAAAGTGTTCAAGGATGTACACCTACATGCATACACGGAAATGCATGGTGCATCTGAAAAAAATAGTACTAGCAGATGACACACTGTCTCCATATCAAGACATAAGCATATAAAAAGTCATACCATGAAATAAAATGTACATGATTTTTACATCATGTTTTATAAATGGTCGCATGAGCGGGGTTCATGTTTTTTTGAATGCCTGCTTTGCGATTTGGAACGGTTTACGTAACTTTCTATTTCAAGAATTGGCTTAAGTGTGGTTCTACTGATGTGAAACGGTGTTTAGCATAAAATGAAATTAAAAAGTATTTACAAACGATGACGCGGCACAAATAATTATTTCACACAAAGTTCTGGTCGTGTGCCTTTTTGATTATTTACTATTTTTGCCTGTTTTTCTCGAAAACTTTTAATGCTGTTCTTATCCTTTCTATGAAAGACTTTACTTCAATTAATCCTATACAAGATGCATTCTACTGGGATGAAAAGGGATTAATTAAGTTTGAAGACATGAAAGAGTTTGGTTTTGTGTAATGGAGGTAAATTCGTGCGATGCCAACCCACCTAAAACCAGTATTTGCATGAATATACTCAGCGTCAAAGTTGAAGCTTGGTTACCTGCATTTTTTGTTACGTTTGGCATAGTGTGCATACCTTACTTAAATGTGAGTATATTTCGGTATTATTGTAAAGGTATTACATACCCAATTCAAATTCCAATTCTTAAACTTCTTTTCATTTCATTCCAAACGTATGCCACTCACAGTGTGACTTGACTACATACATTTACTTTAGCACAAGGTCATCATTGCCACTAAAAAGTTCTCAGGGAACTTTTTAGTAACCTACACATTGACGAGGTTTTATGAAAGATTTTATGTGCTAAAAATAGCAAACTGTGTAGTATTTTACTTGTTCAATTCTCTGCAGTAAAGTAGACAAGGCAAGGTACACAATATTATTTGCTACCTATCTACTTCCAAAGTATTATGAAGACTCTTGTGATCTAGCACCTTTCCATTTAATTTTGAATACTTGGAGCATATCTGATTTTATCCTAGTTAGTTTGCACTTTAGCAGACACGATTATTACTTTTTTTAAAGCAAGCTTGATTCTTTTTCAAGACGAACTTAACAAACAAAGGAACACTGACTACATGAGTCAGTTAACGCAGAGCAGAGAAGAAAAGGAAAGAATAAACATAGTCCCTAGTTCAAAAAGTGTCTCTTAAAACTACTAGAAAAAATAACGAAGGGTGTTAGTGGAGGTAAGGAGTGAAACTTTTTTTGTCGATATACAGATATATATAGGCAAAAGAAAAGATAGTGGTGCCTTGATGATAACAAGATTCGATATGCTCATCCAGTATAGAAATCTGTTTGAATTGCTTCTTTTTTTGCTGTAAATTAGCAGATTTCTGCTTACTATTAAGGACATACTTAATACAAACTCTTTTTGATGCCATTAAGCGAATTGTCACTTTTGAGAAGTACGAGGACATGCTATATTCAAGTGGGAACATAAAAAATCGTAGAAGGTAACCTCAAGTACTACGTAACTCTGAGTATTTCTTGGCTTCTTTTCTGGAACTTGTTATTTTTACTTTTCACGCATATACTTTTGCTCGTACTTCTTTACCTAATTACCATGTATAGCCATCATCTCCACAGAAAGATGTATGTTCATATGCATATTATATTTCCTTTCTTATCACTTCTACCCAACAAAAGCTCGAAAAGTAAAATGCTGATTTCATTTTATATATGTGTTCTCCATAACGGCACAAAATTAAATTCACAAGTAGTGGTTATAGATGAGTGGCATTGAAAAAGTCGAAGGGGAAAAATTAGCAAAAAAATGCCTCTCGTTTTAATGAAATCTTCAAATGACTACACTTCAGTAAAATGGCACGACCTTAGTATGTAACAGGATAAAACTGACTTGACATCATCGGAAAGAAAATGCAACAACCGGTTTCAATCTAGTTATTCAAGCAAGCTACCAAATAGAATGTAATAAATTTTGAGTTAAAATCATAGTTGGTTAAACGTGAGTAAGCTTGAGACAGAAAAACCTAGCGGGGGGAAGTAATGAAAGCATCTACAAAACTGTCAAAGTGAATGTCATTAAAAGGGTAATATTAAGGGGAAAAAGTTGTGATAATATTGTTACGTTACTGTGTAAAGCCTTCGACAAATACTCTAACACACTTTTAACGTCTTTGGGGAAATGCTGGAAACTTGTGATTTTGCTGAAACAATAGCACGCATATGTGTAAATACGTATGCTTTCTGTGTTATTATTATTATAAGCAACTAAAAATGCTACTAAAAATTCAGGTTTAGAATTACAGGTAGTTGCTGCCTGTATGCAATATACTTTTGGCTAGACTTTGGAAGTATACTGGAGGCACTTATTTTTGTCTAACTGAAACCTAACAAGGGACATAAAAACCTCATGAGCCTTGGGAGTTAAACTTCAGGCAAAGTTTCATTAATACTCTACAACACAGTCACAATGAATTTCGCCACTGCCTGCACACAGGCTTGCATAAACTCAAGCAGGTAAGTAGTATCAAAGTAAATAATCAAAAGTTTATTTTTAATACAAATGTGCATAGTTTTTTGGAAGATGAGACCCAATTGGAAACAACTGAAAGAGAAACTTTTCTCGACTTTGGCTCCTTACTTTACTACCATTTTATTATTACTACACACTATCTACAACCTACAAGAGATATGATGCAAAAATACCATATTTCTGACAGTGCCCCAGACCTCAGCAGCTTGCTAATAATAAGAGTGGAAGCATGTCAGTTGTAACATATTCCTTTACATCTTACTCAACACGTCTGTCCAGACATTAAAGCGTGCATGATGATGATGATGATGATTAAGAAGGAAGTGGAAGTACACAGTGCAGAAAAGGAAGTTACACTTTGTATGCTGGTGGAAAAAAAGTTCTCACGGTTGGAATACACGACTGTAAAAAGTTGTTTAACGGAGCACTCTTCGTGTTTCTGAAGGTAATCGGCTGCGGCTGGCGTAAATGCAGAAATGTGGAACATTGTTCACGGAAATTTACAAATTTAAATGTCTAAGTTTACTACTAGACTTCTTACCATGTAATCCTGATTCCAGCAACTCAGGTAAAATTTAATAACCCTTGTTGCAGATCTGGAAGAAAGCACTCTTCAAAATAAAGCAGTTTTGTTTGGTAAACACACACATAAGACAAAGTATAGAGTACACACAGTATATTTATTACCTGTGACAACTTTTTCAATTCACTTAACAAACCAAAAGAAAAGAAACTTATTAAGTTTGCTTCACATGAGACGTAAGAGAATTGTGATAAAAACAATGCACTAAACAGCAAACTGTGCAAGTCAATTTAGTTCTTTAGTCTGATGCAGACTGACAGACTGCAACGAGGTTTACAACAGTTTTATTTTGCATCCAGTTTTTAATACATCTTTTTTTGCCAAAAGTGTTTTTTTTTCATATGCAAGAAGAAGATGGAAAAAGACAAGGCAGACAAGCACACAGAAACTGTGTTACTGCTACTAGAGCACATTCAACTGGCTGGCTTGTTTCAAAATGAATACGGTTGACTCTTCAAAAGAGTTGAACAACAAACGCACATGTTCCACTTCCTTCAGAGTCCAAACGTTGACTGAAGGGAGTTTAGAAGTTGAACACTGAGGAAATATCGCAAGAGCAACTTCTATCACCACCACAACTACTACTGCTTGCTAACTTCTTCTTTGTGACATTGGTTGGAGGAGTGCTAGTGGAGAACAAGACATGGTGGTAATGATGATGCATGGAGGAACTGAACAAAGCTGAAAAGCAGAAGCAAGAATGATGCAAAGAAGGAAAAATGGTTTACGAACAGAGCAGCTCAATAACGTGTTTTGTTGTTGGTTTGTGCATGGTAAAAACTAGGTAGTAAAAAAAGTAAGTTACTATATGCTTGTTATGAAATGGATAAAAAGATGTAAGTAAAACTTAAATATTATGGTAAATATTACTCATGGAGTAAATAAATACCTATATAGACAGTAGCTGCTTTATTGACATACAGTAGTAACCTACCTTTTCTTACCTGTATATACTTAAATATAATATAGTCTCCAACCATAATAATAATAACAGTAGAAAACCACGATTTCTTACATGCATGAAATAATGAACAATATTTTGTATATACGATTTTGTTATATAAAAAATATGTTCTATACAATTTCATTAATATTACAAGTTGTTTTTGTACGATTGTAAACTCAAGTTGTTTTGCAGTTAATTTACCTCTTTGCTGGTACTGGTTTAAATCATGGCTCAGCTCAGATCGGTTAACTCATCTAAATACCTGTGTTGTAGTTTGCACGGTATTTGTCTCTGCTAAGTTACTGAATTATACGTTGGGTAGTTGGGTCGGCGGAGCAGAAATCGGAATATTATGATGTTGTGCTGCATCATGGTTGATTGCCGTTGTTTAGAGGTATTTGCATACATTTTGGAGAAGTAGTTACACAGGGCGCAGCTTATGGTTTTGTACAAACGTGTTGAATTGAATCACTGAATAATCAACAGCGACCATCGTCCTTGTCGTTTTTCTAATGGAGTGTGAGGTGCAAGAAGCAATGCTAAACGTGGTGTGTGTAAAGTAGCAAGAGGGACAAAAACTATTAGGTATTCTGCACGAGGAGTATATTACATGAAATACATTCGCAAACACAGTAAACTGACCAAGCTAGTGGCAAATATTATTTTGGCAGAAAGGCTAATGTACATATAAATATTACATGTGCGTTTTGTTTGCATAGACAATGAAAATTATTGGGATGATGAGTGAATATGATTATTACTATTACCATTGTTGTAATTGTTAGCTGAACGGACGTTGCTGTTTGCAATGAATTCCAAAAAATGGCTTACGGTCACCAAGCCTACAAACATTGCGTGCCGTAATTACAAGTCAACTCATAAAAAGATTGCGCATCTTCTCTGTCTGCGGTACATTGTAACTTATTCTGTTTCAATAAAGTTGTTGTAATGTCAGTCTGTGTCGTAGTTTGTGGGTAATGTTTGTACACAACGAGAAAATAGCCGTTTTAGCAGAGACGTGTAGTACAAAATGAGCATTGATCATTTCCAGATACATAATTATCTCGTTAAAATCAACTCATCAACTAAAAAATAAGTCAGATATGGAAAGGTTAAAAGGACCAACACATGAATTGCACTCAAAAGTCTAACCTTATGCATTTAATCTATATTTAAATGCGACTGCTAATTTTACTTGTTATTATGCATACTGAAAAACGGAAAGGAACCTTGAATACAGAAAAATTTCATGATTTCATTACAAACTAAAATAACCAATGTGTTCATCAATCATTCTCAAACTTTATAATTTACTTTAAATTCTGTAATAATTAGCATGAACTAGAGATAATTAACCTACATATATCAATATGAAGGATTCGCTGGGACTCTAATTAGTTTTGAAATCTTACGATGTTTGAAGTTCCTATCTAAATGGCACTGATTAAGTACTACTGCTGTACCATGGAGTGTGAAATCACTTCCTGTATAAAAGGGTACATTGTTGTATTCTATTGTATGTATATGGGGAAGTTCACCAAATGACCTTGCCCCTTACAAGAGCAAGTCTCTCTACTTGTATTAGCTATGTAGGCGCACAAAGCACATGTCAAAAACTCAGGTATGTTTGTAAACAAATCTTTTTTTGTCAAAAAGGACGTAGGGTGTACCCTTTTACAGTAAATGTTTTTTACTGCTGGACAAAACAAAATACTTCCTGTCGGATCCATCCGGATATATGTATAGATTCACGAACTTATAAGTATGCATGCTTTACCTGTTCTTCCACAGAATTTCATGATGCATGTTCATAAAAACAAGATCAAATACAATAAGTGATGATTAGACTACCTTTTTGTTTGTTAAAAATATAGCTGCATCAACCATGCCTAGTTTTTACACAAGGTTTCCCATTTTTAATGTTGAATTCAGTTTGATCAAATATTAATAATGAAACTAGCTGAGCATTTTGAATCAAAATAATTTTTACTTTTTATAAATAGTTCAGTACACACATGCTTTATTGTTGGAATACTGAATCAATACAAAAACTCAAACAGAATAGGATTTATGCACTATTATTATTTTAATAGACAATTGCATTCATTATAAAGTATCTTGATCCATGAAAATGTTCAGCAATAAGCTGCTTTGGAAAGAAAAAATATGGCGATAATGAATTTATAGGAACAAGTTTAGCATGCGGTGTGAAGAGAAGATGCACCTTCATACAACTATGTAGGTAAACCTGATCAATTACAATCCGACAGGTGGAACAAATGTGAATCTGTAGTCACGTTTTCAGATCCTGATGCTACAGCACATGTATGTAAAGTATCTTCTTCTTACAAGGTACTTTTATCGTTCTTCAGGTTTTTTGTATGGAGAATTGATTGGGAATTTTAAAAATGCACTGGTACAAAAAATCGCAATAAAGTGAGGATAATCAAAATTTCATACACACACACATGTAGCAACCACTGTCGACCTTGAACCTGACCAGCACAGTATTAATACAACAAGGTCACTACTCTGCTCTACTGTCTAGAGATACCTAAGAGCGAAATGCAAAATCTAAAAACTGCCATAATACTAGAATGGAAATAATTGTATTCTTATTATCTGTGTCGAGGAGGCGAGGGTTGGGTTGGGTGAGAATGGGATACCACAGGTTTTCTATTAATAAAAATTTGGTTATGTATCTACCTACTTTGCAATTGAATGATTGAGTGGTAAACAATCACAATTTTAATTCATTTGATTTTGTACTTTTCATCGCCATCCATTTTTAGCTTGCAGCACCTGATTTGAAAAGTGCACGATTCACGATTCATGACTGAGCAGCTTTGGCCGGGCAAGACTAATACACATCATTTTATAACAGCTCATTATAACCTTGCAAAGATGACAAAAATCAACTCTTTCATTCCCTAGGTGTACTTGAGTGAGAAGTAGAAACAGCTTATCCTATTCAAAATTTATTCCTCCACTTTCAACATAAACGCTGACCCTTTACTTGACCTCATAAAGGACTTACAGTACATACCAGTAGAATAATCGTCAAATGGATAATGTATACTATACTAGTACGTTGTAGAAACCACTGAATCGGATCGGATGCGAAATTCGTTTGAATTTTTCAAAGAGGTTTTCACAACGTCTACATTATCCATTTGTTTAGATGTTAGTGTAAAAAACTATCGAATTTTAAACTTTTATTTCATTTCAACATTTCACGCTAACAGAAAAGCAGCAAGTAAAGAGAAAAGAAACTCTATTGAAAATTTTAAATGTACAAAATTGTAGAAAATTCTCCAAATCATGAAGTCGAATTTTTATGTCGATATTTCTTTCTAAAAATTTACGACATCATTATGTCATATTCGTACCAAAGTGTTATCAAATACAAATAGATAAAATTGTTATTTGGT
>JAHZMZ010000976.1:0-10612 GCA_027743805.1 Lepidocyrtoides sp. E14
CCTAATTATTAAAGCTTGATTTCCTCCATTTGATTTTGACAAAAGAATGTGCTGATTTCCCCAATTTCGCTAAATTGATTTTCAAAGTGGGATAACTTTAAGATTGGGTGATTCGTTTTGATAAATATAGCGTGGTATGGTAATGGTAATAATACCAAATTACTATATAGTATAATTGTCATTGCAATTGATCTAGATAAAGTGTACCGTAAATAAGACTTTTGAAAAGAATAAAGTATTTTTACCACAACAATTTATCCCAAGCCCTAGAATCCCAATTAGGGCAAGTGCCAAAACTGGAGCCGCAATAGTCACTCTTTCCGGTACATTTGGTCGTATAAAAGTTACTAAAATGACTTTTCCCATGATGTTGTTGGCATCAA
The DNA here is from genome assembly GCA_027743805.1 of Lepidocyrtoides sp. E14. Taxonomy (NCBI): domain Eukaryota; kingdom Metazoa; phylum Arthropoda; class Collembola; order Entomobryomorpha; family Entomobryidae; genus Lepidocyrtoides; species Lepidocyrtoides sp. E14. The sequence continues at coordinate 384 of JAHZMZ010000976.1, forward strand.
TAGTCTTTCAAATTAGCTTTTTGTACCTCCGTTGTCATTCATACAGTGTGAATTTTGCTGTTCGAATTGCGTTAAAATATTTTCCCACGTGCTCCGTAATAGCATTAACAACAAATGGAAATCCGAGTGATCTGAGTGACCTGAGTGATCTAGAATTATCCTTTAAAGATGGTAATCAGAAGAATGTACCATCAAGCTCCCATCATCTTCTCGGGATTCAAACAATGAGAACTATTGATGGGGCCAGAGATTTGCATACACATACTCCCTACTGTAGAGTTATCATTACATTTGCAAATGGTCCAACCTTCAACTCTTCTGATTTTTTTGGCTTGCTTACTCCTCGAGAATATCCAATATCGTTAAGAGATGTGGACCATTATATATTTTTAACTGGAGGACATGATAATAGAGTATCGAAAGATGTAGAAGAAAAGCTGGCACAATCCATTTTACTGTCTGACGTTGGTAAAGAAACAAAGTTTAAGATTGTCGCCACGTCAAGCAAAATCCGGGAAAACTCTCGTTTGCTAACATTTTGTTTATTCTGTGAGCAAACAGTTAACGATCCTCGTGGAAAAAGTGCAATTATTTCTGTGCCAGAAGCTGTGAATGGAGATGTACAAAAATTGTTTCCAGATTTTACAAAAAATTTTCATCGTCATGCTTTGAGGGTGGTTGGTACAAAATATGTTTCTCTGTACGAAATGGAAAGGATCAATGGCTCAAAATGGTATGAACATAAGCGTGGAATGTTCACTGAATTTTTCTTTGCAATGCAAGGAAAATTAAACTTTAGCTATTTGTTGAGACCCTGTTCTGGTTTTGGAAACATTATACCTGAGGGAAACACAGGAACAATGTTACCAAATGGCACGTGGGCAGGATGCATAGCTGGTGATTTGGATAGAATACTTACTCAAATTACATTCAAAAGCTTAAATCATATTTAAAAGTGGATAATTGCAAATTTTTGGGCTTTGTAGATATCTACTATAAATGGGCAGACCTGAGCTTGGGAGCCAGTCCGTCAGACGACAGACTTCACTACACGGAATTTTCAACGAATATGCGTTATGACTACGTGCAATTTTTTACTCATAAACCTAGAGTAGTGTACCCATGGACTGTGGTGTTTGTTTGTTTTGACTTGTATGGCTGGGCCTGTGTGATTCTTAGTGTTGTGATTGGAGCGTTGGTACTGTTCAAAACTGAAGATTTCTTGGATACTCCAGGTCCAAAACTAGGAGATGTTGCATTTTATTTGTATGCATATCTTGTTGGTCAAGATTTGAGCGTGGAACCTCGCTCAGTATCGTCAAAGGTGACTTTTGTGAATTGGCTATACTATGGAATTGTGGTTGGTGCTGCATATGCCTCCGCCCTACAGTCTCTTATTGTCTCCCCAGGACTTAGTATGGTTCCTGGTACAATGCCAGAATTAGCAACGGCTTCCTCATGGAGTTGTGGAGTTCCAAGCGCTTTCCGAAATGGCCTGGCAGAAAACATATTCAGGTCATCCAAAAAATGGGACATGAAAAAACTGTACAAACAAAGCCAAACAGATAAAAATGTAGTGAAATGCTTGGAACGTGCAGCTACAGAGGACTATGGTTGCTTTCATTGGCAAATCATGGCAGAATTTTACATGGGAACGATATTCATTGATAAAGCAGGTAATCATCCGTTTCTCTACGCCAAGGATTACATTCTCTTCTCAGGACCAACTTGGGTATGGAGAAAAAGGGAGATTTGGAGAGATGCTTTCAACGACTTTTTTGGGAGGCAGTTTAGCATGGGAATTGTGTACGAGGCAAGTGCAAGGGATAGAAGAGTTGTAAGGAGGCAGTTGGTTCAAGACGTGAGAGATGGGAAGCGGAAACCTTTTGAGTCTTACACGCTGGAGGACGATGGACCCAGACCATTTACATTTGAAAACGTGCAAGCTTGTTTTATTGTATTACTTCTTGGTTTAATCATTTCGACCGTTTTTTTCATTAGAGAAATTTTCCCAAAGAAAGCAGCAGCAAAATTAAAGATGAAAGGTAGGCACTTTTTCTGGCTACTGTTGAATGGTCGAAAGCATCCTATATTCAGATAATGAAAATAAGCAAACGCTCATAGCTACTATAAAAAAGATGAAAACAGTTGCCTAAAGTAAGTTTTGTATAAATAACTATGCATGTTTGCCAGGCAGCGCATTTGTTTGTACACGGAAAGCACTAAAAGCCATTTCATTTTCACTGACTGACTGGTGGTAAAGACCGTTCCGCTGTGAAACTTGGGAAGGACAATCATTTATCTGCAAACACTGTAAATCTGTAATTTGATGATGCTTTTAATAGAAAAATTGCGTACATAAACACAAATTTAGAAATACAATGATATGGTATTTTTTCTTTTGTCATCGTGACTCGTGGTAAATCATTTCATTTAGTTAAATCATTTTTTCAATCTTAAATAATGTCACAATATCTTCGTTTTAATGATTTGAAATTTATTTATTTTTGAACCAATTATAATTTGAATGCATATTATATTATGTATTTGACAAGAGAGTACTTTAGGAAATTTGTTGTTAACAGTTACAATTATCAATTATCATCATAATTGATAATGTGGTAGGTAATAAGTACGCAATTACATTTAGAAAGAGTAATACCTATACCTTTGCATAGTACATCCATGATTGAAAGAAAGGATCGAATTAAGTAGGTATGTTAAGAAGTTTAGTTAGTACATCCAGTGGCCTGTTGACAATCAGCAAATGATGCGAAGATGGCTACTATTTTTTTGAAGATTTGGATGAGGATCCCTGAGAAGCTGCACCTGTAAGACGATTAAATGATTTTTTGCATAGGAAAGTCAGCTAATGTTTGATGAAGGCATTTAATATGCATTTCTGTAATTGTCATCTCATAAGCAATTTTATTAACAATGTCGTTTCGATATTTATCTACAAATACCTCCACAGGATGTATGGTTCTCCGCAATCTGCCGATCAACCACTTTATAATAGTTTGAGGGGAAATTCATGGCTTTATCATCTGTAAGGCAGAACATTTTTGAATTACATACTTTCCGAGTTACGTAACTTCATATTTATAATATACATCTTTGTGAACTTAATTTCTTGCAATTCGTGGCATAATTTAAAAAAAATAATCACCATAACGTTCACGAGGATCCGTTCTGCCCTCCCAGTAGCTCTCGTGGTGAAGTTTGTTAGATGCGTCAAACCCACAATCACAATTTCCCGCAGGAGTAGAGGATTGTTGCTTGGACATTTTCGTAACCTTTTTGCAAAGTTCTGAAAATACAAAATTTTAACCTTTTCTGAAACGCTCACACTTAATGGACAACCCGTATCGTTAAAATTAAGTGAAGTAACGAAGAAAATAATATATTATTGCTCAATAATAATATGCTTTCTTTAAGAAAAGGAAAACTAGGAGTTGCCTTTGAGCCTGACAAATGCTAACAAACTGACAAATAAATGCCAAAATATGTACCACTACATACAGCCTTTATTTGAGTAATATGGAGAAACGTTTAATGTAATGTAGTAAACTGGCAACTCATTTAATCCATACTTCTTTAGAATCTCAGTGTTACAAAATGACAGCAAAATAGACTATAGAACACGTTTAACTTCGAGACCCATAGTTAGCAGAAACCTACTCTCTGCACTTCATGGTCACCACCGAGTAAAGACAGACGAATAGAGTAGATATAAGCACTAAGGTATATTTAATTTGCATAAATGTCCTTAGAATAAACTTCTCCATAGCCACTCAAGGCAGAGTATGCGTTCTAGTTGGTTGACTTGTAAGTTTCAAGGTCATAAGAAAAACCATGCTAACTAAGTGATAATCAGTTTTTGATTCATTGTGTACTGTCGTATTATTAGCTGTATTTTTGTAAAAATAACATGCATAACATTGGTGACCCCTCTCTTTTAATAAGTAGCTATCGCGGCTTCTGAAAAACTTAATAACTATAACCTATTTACTCCCTCGGAATTTTAATCCAGTTTATTTAAATTTGTCGAATGTATTTATTGTATTATAGTCATTTTTCTATGGCTATGCACTGATGTATGTGTAGTAAATGAACATAAAATAATTTATAAATACATGGCACAAAATATGAAAACAAACTGGGTTGTCCGTTAGTGCTGTTGTGCAGTGTATTGAAGGTTATAATACGGTATTTGGTGTATCATGACTATGACCTGGTTAAAAATGACTATTTATAGTGTGAAGAAAGAGACCCGCAACTTTTACGTGTAAAAAATGAGTATGTACTACAAATAGTATAATGAATATTGAATTATTGGTTTTTATCTTTATTCATTCAATTTTGTCATAAACGTCACCTATTTACAATCTCATTGTACTCCAGTTTGTAGACCCTATTTCATTTCTTCTACAAAGTAGAAATATTCTCTGCAAACTCATATTGGGATACCACCACTTGCCCACAACTAGAAGTAGCAATAACACCCCTGCAATCATACTCACAACGACTAAAAAAATACTACCCAGTCTGAATTTAGACTTGGAAACTTGTGATGATGATGCCGCTTTTATTTCATCAACATTGCTGATATCCTCACAATTATTTTCAACGCGAATGAAGGATCTTGTCACAGATGAAAAATTTCCTTTTGTCAAATCGTCCAAGGAGGCATTTAGTTTTAGGGTGAAATATCCTGAGCAATTTGAATATGAGTAAAGCACAATACACGATGTAGTGTTTGGAAAAACTTTAATAGACTGCGTAGCTCCTTCCCAACCATTATACTGGTCCAAGTTGACGCAGTTTTTGAGACCAACGTCAAGTCGAAGTAAGTTTCCTGTGAATTTTGGCTCATCGTACAATATAACTTCATTTTCATTTTCAGGCTGGACGAGTGAAGACGGAGGGGCATTCTGAGAATGATTTTTGTCACATTTGTAACTGCAATGACTTATCGCCTTAACTTGGTGCAAGAGCCAGCGGTTAATTTCATCATGGAAGGGAGTTCCTTTCCTGAGCTCAATGCTATCAAAGCCATGTGTCAAATCGGTTCTGCATTTTACGTTGTTGTATAGCTGGAAGCAGTTTTCGTTTAATGTGGTATTAATGGAGAGAACGCGATAGTTAAATTTTCGGGGAATAATGGTACATCCTCGGACATTAATTACTTCAGTGGCACCTTTAAAATAAATAAATGAACACTTTAACTAGTAATCAGTAATCATCAATTAAAACTAACTATTGCATTGTGATAAGTAAATACCTTGGTATTTGCTTCTGTCAAAAATGCTAACATTTACTCCATATTTAGAAGGCAATGGTCCAGTCACATTTATATTACAATCCTCACGACAAGGTCCTGCAGACACTATTAAATAAACATTAATTACTTCAGTGGCACCTTCAAAATAAATAAATGAACACTTTAACTAGTAATCAGTAATTATCAATTAAAACAAACTATTGCATTAAGACAAGTAAATACCTTGGTATTTGCTTCTGTCAAAAATGCTAACGTTTACTCCATATTTAGAAGGCAATGGTCCAGTCACATTTATATTACAATCCTCACGACAAGGTCCTGCAGACACTATTAAATCGTTAAAGTTCCAATCTCCTAAATTATGGTGCGATGGAGAGCGAGCTGTCATTTCTATGGATTTTCCAGTGCAGTCTTTCTCAGCGTAAAATCGTGCGCATAAGCCGTTGGTGTCAACAGCAGTTACAGTACCTACCGTTTCGGTAAGAAGGTTGTAGCATTTTGAAATGTTAACTGCAGTTTTTTTGCCTTGAAATAAAATTAAGCCATTTCAAATTGATTATTAATATTTCAAGAAAACATTAGCATATATGTAATTTATTTTATTGATGGAAATGGTTGCCCCTCCGCTACTCTTTTTACCCTGATGATAATGGTCCGAAAACAGTATCACTACGTTTGGTTTTGCATTTGCACATGACACAAATGTATTGCGGTTGTATGGCGATATCAAAATAAAAAATATTGTTGATGTAAATATGTGTGAGAATTGCATGGACATTTTACAGCGTTTAATTAGAAATTGATTACTGGTACTGATTGCTGATGTTAACAAGATCCTACATGTAGGTAGTTTTACTTGCTATCTGTAAAGTGAATGACGTGTTTTTCACTTAATGTCGTATGAACGTGTGAAATGCTTTCAAAGCTTTCAATCGATCAAAAATTTACAAATTCATTTTGATTGATGTTTTGTATACATATCTAGGGTATGGGAGTAAGTATAATACAAATGTTAAAATATAAAATTGGTTACCACTGGTAACTTTACAGATTTCTTTTCTATTAATTATAAAATGCCATTATATCATATTGGAAATACGTCACATAAGTCCGGCATAAAAAGTTGGCATTCGCCGGAAACGATATCAAAAGTGAATTTAACAATTGAATCACTACTGCACGAAGAACCTTAAAATGCGTTGCATGCATGTGTACGTGAAACTGTTTCGTGCGCGTGTGCCATAATTCATGAAAATCTACTATTAGGCTTATAGTTTGTCATGTCAGATAAATTATTCGCACACAATGCGTCTAAATTACATGCAGTGGCGATAATTATGAAAACGTAGCTGAATGAAATTTAGAAATAGTATTTATTTTGAATCTCTGTTTTAAATTTCAATGAGAGAACTATTTTCTAATTTATTTTTTTTAATATATTTTAAGATATCATAAAATATATCAGCGATATCATATCATCACATTTAGCTTACAATCGAGATTTTTATGAAAATATTGTATCGGACAGTCGAACAAACTTGACAATAGTTAAATTTGTCAACCTATATTTTTTTCTATCAAAAATGCCTCCATTGTACTACTAGGGAATTACGTTTTCCCTTACAATTTTACCTTCCTCCGCCTCACGCCTTTAACATCAATTTACAAGCTTTTTCTACAGTGACGTATTATGCAGGAGCGTTTGGATTAGAATTAATACTTAAGTACAAGAACTGACTTATGAACTACAATACAATCATCATAGGAAAGGGAATACAAGTCCCTACAGAGGACAGACCATCCAGGAAGTTATTTGAAATGGCTAATCGACAGTGAAACATTTTGCATCACTTAACTACATATGTACAGGATACGATGCTTGTATCAGTCAAACATTTTTGGAAAAATATTTTATAAAAAATAAGTGTTGAGAAGATGAGTATAGTAGACGTTCCACAAGAAGCAAATGAAGTATGTATATTAAACCCAAAATCTGTATACTATGTAAGAATTCTGATCTTATCTCTATGATACATCGACCGTTTTTATTTATTTTTCCCAATTGAGTCCACAATTAAAACTGCGCCACATAAAACGGCATATTTAAATGAAAGATCAACTAATTTTCACAAGTATTATTAGTGAATGAAACATTTTCACTATGAAAAAAATAGTAGAGATGTTAACCATAGGAATATGTCATCTGAAAATCACGTAGTTGCCAAATTGCGTCGCTGTTGGTCTTTCAAACAAGAATGTACACATCATTCTTTCTATCAACACAAAATTCATTCCGCCTTCTATCACAAGTACAAACCCCACGCACACATCTGACGTCCTGGAAACACTCGTTGTCATTGGAACATCTTTGCCCGGCTACACGCTTGCAGGAACGGTTTCCTCTCGCATCAACCGAAATGCCAGTAACGGTTCCATCACGAAAGTTATCACAATTGCATGCTCCATTACGGCATGATGTTCCTTGTACACAGATTTTCTGAACACCTCTTTCTATAACTTGAAAGGAACCTCCAGGTCCCACAGGGGCAGCACCAGGAGCACAATAATCTCCAACGCCTATTTGAATCTGACGCCATCTCTGTGATTTAGCTATTGTTACCACTCCAAGAAGTAGCAACGTGAAGATAATGATTTTGGAAATCATTGTACAGGCAGCCTATCAAAATGAGTGGGAATACATACTTATACATATACATAATCAAAAAAATATTTATAGAATTTGATCATCTTTTCAAGTAGAAAATTTACAAACTTACGCAGATTTTCAAAACTGGAAAATTGTCGACTTGATAAATAGGGACTTTTCTCAGGTGCAAATTGAACTGAGCCCTTGATGATCTCTTGCACTTGACTAGGAATGATTTTTATAGTTTCTTCGTTTGCTGCTTTTATATATGGCACTTTAGCTTTGATGAATTGGGTAGTATCTCTTCCCATCGTGTCATACTGAAATATTATTGGTACATATATTAAAACCAATGTATAAATTACCATGACATTCAACACTATCATGAACGGCAACAACCTTGTTTCGTCTTATTACTTTTGACATTTGTCAAAAATGTGTACAATGTACACTAATTGAAATGCACCAACAAAAAAATATCCAGGTGCATTTTATCAATTGAGCTAATACTGCATGTTATTCTGCATGAGTTGCACCTTACTATATTAAACAGGGTGACAATAATATTATTTTCATAGCTGCTTAGAACTTTGAATTGTAATGGATTATTCTAAAGCTTACCACCTATCGCTAAAGGTTTTAAAATAACACTCATGCTTCTGCACTAACAATACATACATGTTTGAAAATTACGCAATTAAATTTTCATTGCCAAGGTCACGGTATATACATACAATATGGCCAACTTATTATTCACCACAACTGCTGACATTCTTAACTATGTTCAATTTATTCTTCCGAACAAAAACACACATTTTGTATGAGCATTTGCACAAAACACAATCGGGCAATATGGTTACCATTTGTATACTGCGGCACAAGTCACGATCATAATAGCATAATATACTTTATAACATTTTTCCATCATCCACTTGCATGACATTGTCATGATGACAACGACAACATCCTCTTCAGCTACGTAGCCAAAAACCAAAATTGTCGTGACAAATCGGGGAATTAGTCGTGTTTCCGTTGTTATTTAAATTGCACAGTGCATTTCTATGCAACTATAACCAATAGCTCCACAAACGAATTATGTGCTGTATATAGTATAAAATGTGTGCCAGACTAACTTTTCAGCGCGAGTTAAGATACTTGATATTGCCAATAATCTTAGTTTCCTTTTTAAAAAATGATAGGCATTCAAAGCCACAGAACACATCTAAATTTTATTTCCTTATGTACATTTTTAGCTGTATGAATATTCAACACTGGCTGATTTTGCAAAACTACATTCTTGAAATGTGTAGCAAATTTTGTGGTTAGTGTACATCCAAATTCTATGACTGATTAGTGACTACAACTCCATATGGTTCGTTGAAATTTTAAATGGTTTCCGTGTAGATAAATTGCGTACAGAAATATTGCTTCTTCCGGCTGACATTAGTATACATGTGAAAAATGGACAATAGAAATGTTTTTATGATTTATTATGAGCATAGTATGCGCGCGCACAAGAGGGGAATTAAATTGAAATGTAGCCATTGAATGATTGTTAGAAAATTTAAAATCAATTGTCGGCTTAATACTGTTCATTTTATTGAAATAATTGACTAATACTTGTGGCTGAAACATATTATTGCTTACTCCCCGCAGTAAAGATGTACTACCTGAATCAATATATTATTGTACGCTTTTAATGATAAATTTATAAAATGAGATGAGATAGAATAGTAAAAATTATAAGAACACACACCTCAAGTTTGAGGCATTTTAAGCTAGAATAGTCACATCATTTTTTCTATCTACGCAATAAAAGTTCTTCTTGGTCTTATCACAAGTGCAGACTCCCTTTACGCACTGAACATCCTGGAAGCAATCCCCATCTGAAGAGCACTTTTGTCCTGCAACTCGTCTGCAAACACGATCCCCATTGGAGTCTGATGATATTCCCATAACAGTTCCATCATCGAGATCGTTGCAATTACATGCACCATTTCTGCATGACGTTCCTTTAGCGCATATTTTTTCAACATCCTTCTCCACAACTTGCCACGATCCACCGGGACCCACTGGAGCTGCTCCTAGTGCACAATGACCGCCAACTTCAACGTTTTCCTTGCGAATTGCGGTAGCATCTGATACAATGACAAGGCCAAGGATAAAGGCTGCTCCAAAGGCAAATGATGGCGACATTTTTATGAAGGTCGGATGAGTTTTTTTCTAGCAAATGGACACAAAAAAAAAAATTAAGCACAACGAAAATTTCCAACATATTTTGACAAGAGGATTTTTAGT